>CAJQUW010011769.1:0-19230 GCA_907163375.1 Prostheceraeus crozeri | reverse complement strand
CCCATATTATACCACTGTCCCTAAAAAGGGACGCTTAAGCTTTCGACTGTCAACGTCAAAATATAACATTAATGAACAAACTTAGAGATTAACGGGAAGCTATTTACCAAATATTTAATAATATACATGGATTTGTCTTGAATATTATCTGTACTACTACTCAGATGATAGAGTTCTGTATTTTTAAGATTTAGTAGTAAAAAAATAAAAAATTATTTTCTAATACTCATTTACATGACCATTATACTTAACTTCTAGAAATGTGATAATCCTTAGTTGTTTGATGCATTGTGGTGATGCAGTCAAAATATGATTGCAAAATAATTTATCTGTTTGGAGAAATAATCGATTATGTAACCGTCCCGATTTAGGGACGTTGGGTACGAAGGACCCCCGTGACATTGAAAAATGAAAACATTCAGAACGTCATTTGAATAAACTTCTGACTCATTTTATGTGTTGTGGTACACATGTTCCTTTCATTTTTTCTAAATTTAGTTATGTTTTGTAAAATTATTTCAGTTAGTTTTTGTTTAAATCTCATGGAATTTGAATTCATGCAGTCTAATCTATGCGAAATCAAGAAATGGCGTCCAAAAAGACAAGAACCAAAAGTCGAAAACGGTAAGTTTTAATTTCATCTAAATAATTGTTCTCAGGGTATGCTATGATAATCGCAATGAACTGTATGTAGTAGAAGGTTAGTATCTACATTAAATGTGCCAGTCAATAGCAAGATTAATATTTTACCTATATGGTAGGGGTAGACCTATAAATGTTGTATATAAACATATTGGCTACTTATTAGTAATATCTCAATGGCGGTTAACCGACGATTGAATGAAATAGCTATCCATTATCAAAATAGGCTGTAGGCTTGATAGTTGGACAGTTTACATCTGGTTTAATTAATTTACTTTCCAAAGTAGGCTACTATTAATTTCTGTATCGCTCTCATTAGTTTGAAGCTTATTAGTCTACACGAGCGCTTTAATGATATGTTCCTATAATCATAATCTTTTCATTAGATATGGAATTATCTTAGTTTCTGTAAGGTAAAACGTCAATCGAATGCAAAATGATGACAAGCATCTTCATTCATCTTCTTTACATTTCAGGTTGTTGAGTTATCAATTGCGGATGCCTCAAATCAACCTAAATCACGATTTGCCAAATACCGAAATCGAGAGTGCAGCAGAATTATATCATCTCGATGGAGAAAGGAAGATATTCCGACGAATTTATCTACTCAAAGAAGTTGGACAAACGATATGCCATCACTGATTAATGAATCCGATTCCCCTAGCACGATATTTGAAAAATTTTTTGATGACGATGTTATTCCTATGATAATGGAAGAAACTACAAGGTATGCTGTTAGTAATGAAAAACATAATTTTCAAGTGGCATCAAATGAGAATGAGATACGCTTAGTTTTGGCAATTCTTATCATTTCTGGATACGTTCCTCTTCCTAGAAGGAAAAATGTATTGGGAGTTAAAGTCTGATGTTCACAACGAAGCTGTATCAAAGGCAATGTCCAGAAATCGTTTTGATGAAATCATTCGATATCTACATTTGGCAGACGATGACCATTTATCTTCGGACGACCGGTTTTCGAAAGTCCTCTACTTGACAAAATGAATGAGAGATGCTTGAAAATCCAGCCAAATGAACAAGAATTATCAATTGACGAGTCGATGACTCCATATTTTGGACGTCATGGCAACAAACAATGTACCTATAAGGAATAAGCCCATTCGATTTGGTTTCAAAACATGGGTGTTGGCTACCAGTGGAGGTTATGTAATACAATTCGATCCGTATCAAGGCAGTAAATCAACGTATGACAAAAATCTTGGATTAGGTTATAGCGTGGTCACCAATCTTCTTGATTCGCTTCCAAACCACCTCCACTTTTGTGTGACATTCGACAATTTTTTTACGTCATTACGTCTTGTTTCTGATTTAGCCGAAGAAGGATTCGGAGCAACAGGGACAATCAGAGGTAATCGGCTTCAAAAATGTTCGATTTCCTCTTCCAAAGAATTAAGTAAACAACCGAGAGGAGCATTTGATTACCGCTACGATCGACAAAATTGAAATCATAACTGTAAGTAGGAATGATAACAGCGTTGTTACACTGGTATCCAACATACACGGTTGTCTTCCCTTTGTATAGCGCCAAAAGGTGGTCAATGAAAGAAAAGAAATTCATGCAGGTTGAGCAACCACGCATCGTACAGCGTATAACAAAGCTATGGGAGGGTTCGATCGTATGGATCAAAGTGTCTCTTGCTATCGAATAAACATCAGGGACAAAGAAATGGTGGTGGCCTTTCTTTGCGCATTGCTTAGATATGGCATTGCAAAATGCCTGGCTATTACATAGAAAAAACAGTTCAGAAAAATTGGATCAACTGTCTTTCAGAGAGAGATTGTTGATGTCTACTTGCGACGGTATTCAGCTTCAAATGAAAATTCACCAGTAGCACGAAAGATTGCACGCTTGGATAATAAAGTCCCAGGTGAGATGAGACGTGATGGAAAAGGGCATTTCATCATCTCAGAAAGTACACAAAGAAGATGCGGCCTATTTGGGAAGAAAAAAACTTACAGACGTTGCATGAAGTGCCAAGTGCCTCTCCACCTTGAATGTCTGCAAACCTTCCATCAATGACTTCTGATTTAAATGTTGTAAAAGTGAACAATCGATCACTGCATCAATCCTTGACTTGATGAAGAAATGTAAATTTAATAAAAACGAAAAGAAAAAATCATATGTTGTATATGTCTTATGCGGAATACCAGTACCCATTCGTAGCCAGTGTCCCTATAAAGGGACGTTTACTAAATCGTATATAATTACTTATAACCTTGATTATTTTCATAAATAATGTCGAATTGGTGATTAATCAAAGTAGAAAAATGCAATTTTCAGAAAGAAAATAAAAAAATCAATTTTGGGTTAATATGGGTTAATTGCTGAATTATTGAGTGTATAATGTTTGCCACCTATGGCCTGTTGACCTTATTTGATGTTCCTCCGTATTTCTCTGCTGCTGTGAAGATAAATATGCATTACTCATGTACATAGTGCATCTTCTGTTTATTACTCTTATATTAGTTAGCACTATACCAAAGTACTTGTGTACTTTAGTACGCATGTATTCTGAATTATACTCACTGACATAAATAATGAAACCAACTATCATTGACTTGAATGGAAGTTTGTTTCATTCTTTTCTATGGTTTGAGATGATATCTCGCTGTCTATGTATCACCATTGAACTCCATATGATAAGGGAAATGATATAGGACAATCAAATTTCAAAATTTGATATTGATCACAGTAACAGCTAGAAGTTGAACAGAATCACCACCTACTGCTGACCAGATTTGACTTATGAAATGGCGCACGATAACTTTACCAGAGGAATGGCAATTGGGATGATGCGTTGTGGGCAAAGTTCTACAACTGTTGCGAAAGAATTGAAAATTTCAAGGGTCGTTGTATGGAGGTGGTGGTGTCGTTGGAAAGCAGAAGGAAATGTGGAAAAGAAGAACGGATCAGGAAGACCAAGGGAAGATCATCCAAGCGGACAGATGCACGCTTAGTTTTAGCTGCTAAAAGAAACAGATTTGTGTCCGTCCCGAAGCTAATTGTGTACTTGAAGGTTGCTGGAAACGTTGCCTGTAGCGTTCGAACTGCATATCGAAGATTGCGAGAAGCTGGTATACAGTCTCGACGACCCGCTGTGAGAATTCCGCTGAGCCTGGAAATCGAAGGTGACGAGTGACGTGGTGTCAAGGTCATCAGTCGTGGAGTGACAGGCAGTGGGAACATGTGCTCTGGACTGATGAATCGAGGTTTACTCTCGATTTCAACGATGGTCGGATCCGTGTTCATCGCTTGCCAAGTGAACGATTTGCTCCATGTTGCGTCATAGAACACGACTGGTACGGCGTCGGTAGTGTCATGATTTGGGCCGGTATCTGGCACAATGGAAAAACACCAGCAATCGCAGTGAAAGGAACATTGACAGGACAGCGATATGCCGACGAGATCGTGACACCGGTCGTGGTTTCAGCAGTGACATCGAATCAATTGATTTTTCAGGATGACAACGCAAGGCCCCATCGCGCTTCAGTGGTCTCTAACAGGATAGCAAGCAGTGGAATCCCAACCTTGGAATGGCCCTCACGTTTCTCCCGACCTCTCCCCCATCGAGCACTGCTGGGATGAACTTGGTTCGCAGAGTGAGGGAGAGGTACAACCACCCACCAGTGTCTTTGAAGATGTTGGCCGACAGACTGATCGAGCAAGTGGAACCTCTTAGACCTGGCATTCATCCAGCGACTGTGCTCATCCATGCCCTCACGCATCGATGCCTGTTTGGATGCTCGCGGTGGTCACACCTGTTTCTAACTTAAGTTGTTAAATTCATGAGTATCAAATTAAATGTTTTTGAGTAAAGCATTCGAGTTCTCCTTTTACAAACAACAAACAAACGTACAGTACAACCAAGTTTAAGTCATAAGTATTCACATCAGGACTTGTTTCATTCTTTTTGTCACTGAGTATACTTTCTCCTCTAGTTCCAATGCTATGGGATTTAGTGTAATGACCTACATTGCTGGACGGTAAACATCAAATATCACTGATTTCTAATGTCAAAAGTAATGGAAAAACAATTTCTAGGTTAGATAAAATCTCATTGCTGGACTCAAAAAGGTCTACTACAATGGATGATCGCTGTAAAACATGCTGCATATTTATTCCATGCGGCCAATCTGTCATCAGTTGACTGATGAACCTGAGTTTATCTGTTTTCCTTTGTTTCTCGTTTCCGTTTAGTTATTTCAGTGTAGATATTTTCATTTCAGATTCATCATGTTTATGTTCTGAGCAATGAAAAGAAACAACTTTGTCTGTATTGTTATGGGCAATATCATAGCGATGTTCATTCATACGTTCTCTCAAACTTTTGCCCGATTCACCGATGTAAATGAAGTTGCAGCCATTAAAAAGAATAGAATATACAATGTTTTTCGCTATGCATGTTGTGTATGATAAATTTGTCACTGACGATGCTATGAATTCATCCGACGAAAGAATGTTGCATGTCTTGCACCGTGTGGAACCACATCTTGAAACTACCCCATATTCATTAAGAAGATGTTGTTGTTTGACGAGGATTACTTTTATCTGATCGTATGTCGAAGAATGATACGGTGCAATCATTGGAATTGTTTCAACATTTGATGATTTTTTTCTTCTTGATGGATAATATGTTCTCATCTATGCGTAAAGCTTTGTTCATTTGATGTTGAACACGGCTGCGAGGATATCCTTTCTGTAATAGGCCTTGGCATAGATCTTGTAGATGAATTCTTGCTCGAAAAGAATCAGAACAAATGCGTCTCTGGTGTTGATATATAGCTTGTGAAGCACCAGATCCGACTTGGTGTCATGTTTATAAAAAGTGAATTGCAACTTCCGAATTTTGCAATCTAAAATATGAAGATTTAAGGCCTTTTGTCAATAAAGGTCACTCTAATGTTGCGTTGCATAGTGCTTACTGCTGTTTTGTAAGTAGTGAGATGATGACATTTAAGTGTCAAAATTACAATACTGAATTCGATTTCAATACACGTAAGTCTAAGGCATTTCATAAATAATCAGTAAGTATTCAACCATCAATAATTATGCATTATGTAATTTTGAAATTAAGCTTATTATCAATCCGAAATAATAACCCACTATACTTCAAGAAAGCAAAGATAGTTAAATGGTGATAATTAATTTAGTTTAAGAAGATGAGCAGATTAGGTCGTGAAAATGTCGCTAAGCAATTAGTAGCAACGACAACACAGCATTAGTTTCACAATGAAACTAGATAAATTACTTAAATACCAAACTATCCATAAGAATGCAAATGACTGAGGGAACGATTTAACTGGCATCGCATCGCAATTTTTTGTACAACTTGCGACGCAACTTCAAAATTGTATCTAAAAATCGCACAAACTGCGACGCAATTAGTCATGACAGTTATGTATGCGAGTTGTCGCGTGATTTCTTGCTACAAAACCGGATCTTAAAATTATCTCAGCCTCGACGGCCTGAAGTTACACGAAGGCGTCCGTACCTATAGTGATGACTGTCTCGATTGACTATTTTTGATGTTGACTGTTGATGACTAATACATGTATAAAGACATTTATCAACTATTAATTGTGTTGTGATGTTGTAGCATACAGAAAAACTGTATAGGCTTACATAATGGCATTAGTTAATTTTGACTGACAGTTGTAACTGATATTCTACAACAGACATTTTCGAGCAATTTAAGTTGCGATATGAATAGAATTTTGCATCGCAAAAGTGCGATGCAAGAAACTGAAAGTGAATCGCTCCCGGCTAATGTCACTGACAGAAGTTATTTGACAGTAGTATGTAATACATATAATTTTTTGCTAGGTGACTTGAAGCTCTACATACCAAAGATATACAAATGAGGACGAATTTGCATAGGGCCTCGTATATAAAACATACCAACCACTCGTATTTCATCGTAAAAGAGAAAGAAAGTGAGCTTTCGTATGAAAAACATACCAGATCTTTGTAAACATACGAGGATTTCGTGTCGAATTTTAGTTTCAAATTGTATGTGAATTTGGTATATGTTTATTATATCCCAGTGTTAAAGCCGCTAGCGGTCCGTCGGTGGCTGCCGCCGACGGACCTCTAGCGGCAGTGTCCGCAGGAATCGCTGGCGGACCACTAGCGGCAGAAGTATGCTATATGGCGGCATATGATGGTTTTTGGCGGCAAAACAATCTGCAGCTGATGCTGCCCATACGATGTATACACTTATGTCTTACAGGGCCTATCTTACAATGTTCCGCGATTTAATACACCCAAATATGTACTGACAACAATTGAAAACAGAATATTTCATTACAACTGTATTAAACAATGATTTTCGATAATGATCCATTGTGTACAATCGACAATAAAATCCATATATACTTACATAGAAACAATCAACAATCTATACGTTACCAAAATATGTGTAAAATATATAATAAGCACAATAACAATTGACATTTATAATTACTGAAATGTGTCACCTCATAAAATATCTGCATGTTCTGATATCTAAGAAAGGAATAGTAGCGTGCATTGATTTACGATTGACCAAAATCCCAGTGTTAAAAGTCTAGAGGTCCGCTAGCGGTCCACCGGCGGCATGGCGGTATATCAGCGGCGAAAAAAATTGATTATGTTTTGAACGCTATTTTTTCTATATTTTCTTAATTACAGTTATTTTAGTCAATAATAATGCTTTCTGAGCAATTTCCACAGTACAAAACATAACTATTTCGAGTATTGGCATTTCAAAACATTTTCATGGTGGCAGAGAATCCACTTGCCGGAAACTACCGCTGCTTATAGCGCGGTATTTCTCGGCTAAACGAAAAACTGCAGCTATCATCAATGCCAAGTGACGACCTCGAGTTCTTGTCAACCAAATAGGTTTTGTAAATAGATCCTTAATAATAAACCAAAGTAATAAACCCATAAAATTGAGGAAATTTCCAAAAAATGGCGTTGTTTCAGCTCGCGGATTGCCGCTAATTGCCGCTTGTTTGTATATGTCAGGGTTTCTCGTCTACAGCATAGAGAAATGTAATCATCAGGTTTATCATAATAGTTAACAAACATAATATGAAAATTATATTATAAGATTTAGTTGTGATGAGAAAGTCTAGATATATTATTTTCATGTATTTTGTTTTACTCACATTATTGCCACTAAAGTTTAAAAAGTGTATCATTACAATTTACATGGAGGATTTATAATGCCAAGCTCCCGTACAATTAGAAGGCATGCAGCCAAAGAAATAACTACCGTTTTTGCTAGCTGCGGATCAAGTGTCGAAGGAAATGAAGCAGGAGGATGTAGTCCTCAGTATAGTAAGTGCTATAATTCAATAGCAAATATGTTTTGTTTATTTTTTACAAGAAATTTTAATACATAAAACATCATTTTGTTGGAAATACTTCCTTAAAAAATAAGAACAGGGTCATTTTATGTATTTCACAAAAGCTTCTGAATAATGTAAAAGTCCTTTGTAAATGTCATGCGTCAATTCAGTCCTTGCCTTGTCATTCTGAATTGGTGGGCTGAAGACGTTGCTAACTAAACTACCGGGAAAGATACGACGAGAAAGGTGCAATTTCTATTTCATTCAGTTCTAAAAAGAAACACTATAGATTAGGTTTGTTGTTATAACTGAACTCTTAGATGAACTTATTCTGTGAATTTAAAATAATCAGCTGACATTATTACAGCTGATTTTGTAGAAAACACCTTTACAACAAAATAACTTATAGTTGGCACCAATAGCTATGCATCCAACCCGATTGGATAAATAACAACCTGCAGACTATTCGACCAACTGCTTCTCTTTCTAGAATTAATTTGTCAAGCCACTTGCAACGAATGTTTTTAGAATTTATGTTAAATAGGCCTATTTTTTTAATTGTGTTAATATTAGTTGATATACAGTAATGTAAGATAACTCGATTATTAATTGTATAATTGATAGGTTAATGAGTAGCTTCGGATTTTTTATATCTTTGTCTGACGATACCCATATACAGTATCTACCAAATGGGAGCTTTTTCAGGAAATATAAAATTATTCTTACTAACACGTAACTATATACTGTTTTGTAAATTTGGGAAATACATATCGGGTGGTGCTTTATCATAAGTTCACTATTAAGTTTAGTAAAATTTGATATTTCCTATTCTATTTTAGATTTACGGTTATTGCCCTGAACATTTGTCAATAAATAAACGGTTATCAATTTTGACAAATGCATCTACACTACTTGGCACATTTAATCACAAAAAATGGACGGCAATAGTTTTCATTAAGAATTATGATCATAATCATGTTCAAACGGCCCGTGCAGGTTCCTAGCAAAATGCAGGTATTTATTAAGTGTAAGGATAGTAATACATAAAACAAAATTCATCAATCTGTTATATAGTATTTCCGAACATGTGTGAAAGTGTGCCTAATTTAAAATGTTGTCGGAAATCAGACAATTCTTTGTGTATTATAGAATCAAGAAATTGAACCACTTGGTGTGCAGGAATTCTTCGCACATGAGATACATGCCTTCTAATGCCATCACAGTCAATCTCCAAAGATGTACCAGAATATATTTTTGTCATTTTATGAGGTACACTCCATGGAACATCACAACGTGAGGTCCTTTTTAAGAAAACATTGTCTCCGACTGTATGTCCGGGAGCTAGCGTGAGGATGAAGTAAAGTGTACAAACAGACACTTTTCGTTGGTGCAACTGCAAATTTTAACATAGAATTTCAGGAAAATTGTTGATATACTTTAACGAAAAGTGTCTGTTTGTACACTTTACTTCATCCTCTGTCACAAAATGACAGCCCATTTGAAAGATCATGATCTGTAGATGATTTCTATAATAACCAGTTCAACAAAATACCAATATGTATAACTTTTATGAGCAAAAATTCGAAAAAATGGAGTCAACACCTTAGATGTCACAATTTTACCACTGGAAATACACAGGATTGTGTTATCCTCTCTATTTCTGAAAAGCAAATGATCTGATCCGGCAGACGCGAAGCTTTGCAGTAGGTTAGAGGTGTACTATGCTATGTGAAAGTTTTATGTACTACCTCGTTCCCTGCACAACTTCACGCTAACTCCCGGACTATATATGGATTTGCATCCATTTCTTCATCGTTTTCATCCTGCTTTCGAATAACGACTGGATGATCACTTTCAATTCTCTTTTGTCTGATATTCGTTATACGAGACTTTGCGCCGAATAACAGCTCATAATGACAAGGTTTGTCACCGTAGCTCGAAACATTGTACAAATACGGTTGCTTCTGCTATTGATATGCTTGATTGACACGCAATGGTTTTAATGGTCCTATGGCAGCGTTCTATAATACCATTGCCCTGAGGCCGATACGCATAGCTGAATTGGTGACTTATTTCCCAATGAGACAACATAGTTCTCATCTGCTCACTGCGAAAACCTTGTCCATTATCTGATAGTAATCTTTCTGGTGGTCCCATACTTGCAAAAACTTCACTCAGACCTTTGCAAATTTCATTCGTCGATTCCTTTTGCAAACATTTCCAAATTGTATAACGAGATGCGTTGTCAATTATTGTAAGAAAAACTTTACCATCGTAATGAGTAACATCACTCGATAAGCATTCCCAATTATTATTCTCGTCCAAATGACCTTTATGGTATTTGGTCTCTTGCGTAAGGCAAATTCGTTTGCATTGCTCACACTTGTTGATTATTTTTTTTGACCATTTCCTTAGAGACTTGTGACCCAAACTTTTCTTTGGCCAGCTTAAGGGTTCTTTTGACTCCAAAATGGTTTCTTTCATGAATACTTTTGATGTCATTTTTCAATACGCTCTTTTCATTAGCTTCAACATTGTATGCTGCTCCACAAATTATAGTTTTAGCAACCAACCAGTCTTTTGGAACTCTAGATAGGACATCTGCTTTGTTTTCTTGTAGACGAAACTTTCTCAAGTTCCAATGTTAATTCTTCTTCACAAATTATTTCCTTCACAATGTTTAGCCTTCTTCGAATTAACATTTCATTGATTGCATGAATTTTCACATTATGAGTCTTTTGAAGAATTGATTTCATCCATCCATATACTGTTGCAGAGTCGGTGAGAAGCGTGAATTTCTTAAATACCCATCTTAGTGCTAAATTTATGCCTCGAATAACTGCATCAAGTTCACTGACATTTATATGATTCGTATCACCAGAACATGCACCATGCCTATGATATCATTGTCCTCTTCAATTACTACTCCATAAGCAATGTTGCTGACGTCAACCTATACTTTAACTGAACCATTCATATTAACTGTCCATCGACCTTTTGCTGGATCGCCATTATTTCTCAATTTATTTTCTATTTCAAACATCTTTCTCATTGTGTCATCACTAACTTCTTTCTCGTCCCAATCAACGCCGTCATTTGCTGTACATCGTTGGATATAGCTTGAACATGTGCGAAGCCATCCAGAAACAGGTAAATGTCAAGTCCATTTCCCCAAAACACTATGAATTTTTCTTCTTGTCATTTTCTCATTGTTAATTTCTGGCGATCGCCCATCTCTTTTCCAATTTCCTTCATCATCAAATTTCAACCCCAAGACGCGAACTCCTTCAGATGTACCGAAATATTGTGCCGGTTTGGATTTAAGTCCGAACATTTCCAGGTGACGAATAACATCTTGAGCTTTTACGCCGTCTTCATTAATGAATATGTCATCAATGTAACTGCTAGTGTTTTTATCAATAAGTTCATTCTTTTTCAATATTGCTTCAACGATTGCGGTCATGACTTTAGGTGCCATGCTAAGATCAAAGCCTAAACGTGTCTATAAAAAAATTTTATCTTTGAATTTCACAGCTTGATAGGTCCAAAGTTTCTCGTCAATCTTGATTTAGAGATAAGCTCGGCGTAAGTCTACAACGGCATTATTGGGTCCCATTTTTCTCCAACATCTCATAAGAAGTTGAAACAACGATCTGATCGAGTCTCGTTTTGAATACGTTCTTATGAAACAGTCTGTCGAACCAGTCGTATTTAAAAACATTTTCTTGCAAACTGACACCAGTTGACCATCAATTTTTAGATGATATTTGTTGGAAAACTTTTTATACAGGCTATCATTTGAGGTTGTCCTCCGCTCGATTTTGTTGGCAGAAACTAGTGATCGTACAAACCTTCCTTTTCTCCCAACGCATGGACCAAACTTCCTTAAAGACATAATCTCTAGCTTCATCAGAAACAGAAATACTTAATCAACACAGATGGAAAATACCTGTGACACAATGTGGTGTAGTTCTGTGAAAATTTGGATAATTCACTTTCACAGTCAAAACCCTTTGCGCTAGTGATTCTCAAAAATTTCAACAGGGTCCTATTTTGTCTCTCCACCTCACCATTTGCCTGAGGCCATAACGGAGTTGTTCTCCTATGCTTGACCTTGATCTCTTGGAAATAATCTGCGAGTTTTTTTGATTGAAAAGACTGATCATTATCCGATAATATTGTCACTGGATAACCATGAATGGCCCGAACGGCATCAAGAACTTTGGTCAAGTAATCACATGAAGCTTGACATAACTCAAGCTTTAAACCAACGGCTGAAATTGTCAACAATTACTAGGATTCCTTTACCATTCTGAAATGGATCATGAGCACGTCATGAGCACACCGATCCACATCGATTTGACTTCGGAGTCTTCCTCTTTAGACACGACAACGATTGGACTAACCGATAATTTCGCCAGTTTCGCTTAAAAACGTCAAAATCTATAAGTTTATACTTCTACGTACATTAGACACCATTGAAAATAAGTCAGTAACTTGAAACGCATTGGTATATACTGTATTTTTAATGTTTTCATGTTCGTGACTAAGAAGAAAAGGGAGATATATACATTTTTATAATTAATCACATGAATACTTACCTCATGTCTCGGTCAATCAATGATAGTTCTAGTGGTAGACGGCTTCACCTGCGGCGATTTAAATATATTGAATATTAGCATTGAAATATATGCTGATAGCCAGAATGTTGATACGTAATAAGACTTATATCTTAAAATTAAAAAAATGTTTTTCCGGATTGATCCATAAGCCATTTATATACAGAAGCTACATTAATATTATCACCAAATCTCTAATAAGATACCGTCAGTAAATGTACAAATAGTTATATTCTCTTTTAGGCTGTGAAGAACATCTAGAACATCTCGACTTTGGAAATGAATGATTTATCTGATAATTTCGCCGAGGATTCCGTGGACGTATCATATTCTGATGAGAGTGACATTTCTGACTGTGTTTTCTTCGAAGAGGATCCCAATGAGCGCGATGAACAGCCCTGACTTAACCATAGGAGAAGAGTTGATGCTAATGATGACTAGGTTCTGTGTTAGTCATAGATTGATGCAATTTCTCCTTGAACTTTTGATCAAGTTTAAAGTTCCAAATGTGCCAAGATCAGTGTATGAGCTTGAAGAAATTGAGCAGATTACACAGATTGATATTCGTACTATGCAAACCGGTTATTTTTCTTACTTTTCTGTACAAAATAATTTGATCGAATTGGTTGATAAAAAAATGTTGAGGGGCAAGAATGATTTCAATATAGATGGCTTACCATTTGTTCAAAAGCTCAGGCTTATCAACATGGCCTATATTAATGCATATTCCAAATGTTGAACTTTACCATCCCTTACCTGTTGGGTTTTATTGTGGTTTTGGTAAACCCGAAGCAAAAAAACTATGCTTTTGCAATTATGTAATGAACTATCGAAATTGAAAGCTGAAGGATTTGATTATAGAAACGTTGAAGTGTCGATAAACACCATAAACTTTGTCTGTGATGCACTGCGCGTGCACTTTTTCAGTGTATCAATTATCACAATGCCACGTCTGGATGTGCATATTGTAGAGTAACTGGCCACCGTGTTGATGGTCGTACAGTGTTTTTAGGCCATGATCATGAGCCGCGTTCCGATTTAATGTATTCCCTTTTCAGAGAAAATAATCAAACCTCACTTTCCCCGCTATGTAGTATTCCAAATTTTGGTTTGTCAACGAATTTCCCGATAGACTATCAACACTGATCTGTCTAGGTATAATGAGGCGTTTGTGTAATTTTTATTTTTCTATAGTAAAAGGCTTTAAGCTACCTTGTAAATTGAGTTCTTCTCAAGTAAAGTTTGCATCCGATATCGTAATTCGTATTCAGAGATATATACCGGCTGAATTCAGTCGCAAAATTAGAACATTGTCAGAACTACCTCATACAAGGCCACGGAATATCGATTTTTATTATTATACCTCGGTCCTTACCTTTTTCGGAAATTGTTGCGTTACGATTACTACAACCAATTCTGGTTACTGCATTTTAGCATATTTTCTCTGTGTACCCCATCCGCTAAATCCTATGTTCCTTGTATCAAAGCATGCATTAAGAGATTCATAAACCAAACTGTTTCTCTATTTGGGGAAAAATGCTTAACGTATAATTTTCACGTCCTGTCTCATCTGCCAGATTTTGTGAATTTATATGGTGAGGCAGAACTATTTTCAACTTTCAGATTTGAGAATTACTTGAATCAACTTAAGAGACGTATCAAACCTAGCTCCAATGTTCAAAAACAGATCAGCAATTCCATGCTCAGGGTCAGGGAAATTTCCTTGTGTCATCGCAATTTTCAGTTGTTTTATTCTGATGAATGTCCCAACAATTGTTGTTTAACGTCTGAAGGTGTAATTTTTATAGTCAACATAAATGGTGATACAGTTTCCGGACATTTGCTTAACTTTATAAAAGATCTTTTCTCATATCCGTATCCTTCATCTTCACACAAGATCGATTCTATTCCACAACAGACGGGGGGGGAGTTTTTTGTAACTGATTTAAAACCTATAACGAAATGTTTTTATTTTCCTCATAAGAATTAATTTCGTTCATTGTTCCTTTTTGTAACAACTTTTATCTATCATGACTCAGGTAGCCTAATATGTTGTATTAGTAACAAAATCTCAGAAGGTTGTAATCATTTTTGCTATGTCATAAACTGTTGTGTTGTTATTTGTAATCATATTTGTTGTGTTAGATATTGTTCGAAATATGATATTCAATCAGGTTTATTTTTAGTTGAACATACCGACTGTATACACGTATTTTGTAACTAATAACTAACCAATTTGAGTACCATAACAATTTTCTAAATATTTCCATTTGATTTTTTCGTATCAATGAAACATCAAATTCACAGGTTGCGTTTGTGAAAAACTTATCTCAAAAAATACAAATACTTGTACACCTTGTAAACTAATTAATCCTTAAAGTCACTGCTATTTTTACATGTATTCTTTGGCTTTATATAATCTGATGTTTTGTTGTACACGGAGATTCATGTATTGAATAGACACTAGTATTCTGTACAGACTTCTTTTATTATTTCAACATTTACATCCTTACACGGTCAGCTACTCCAGTGTTGTCTGCTGACCCGGGTTGTAGATGTTTGGTTTTATGGGATTTGGTTTCGATGTTTGGAAAGATGTTGAAAATAGTTTGGTTGAAAGATGAAAGATGTGAGAAAGATCAAATGATGTGTTTTACTCAGTTAGACCAGTAACTATAGAAGAATCAGGTTGGCTATCTGTATTGATATTCGTAGTACTTAAAGTATGTATATCACAAAAACATGTGCCTGAGCTTTCTTTTTTTAAAGTCGCCTATTGAGCTCTATTGAGTTGTCTTTTGAAAGCTTCTTGAGCTTTTGTATTACTTGTCAATTAGAGCTTAGGTAGTTGATATTCTCTGACATAGCGTATATAAATACAGTTATACAGTTACATTCAAATACAGTTAGCGGACAATTCTATTCTTTAGTGCAAGCTTGTGTAGAGAACGAGGTAGTACAAAAACTTTGTATTTGTATTTATTTATTCAAAATACATACATTTACTTATTTTTTTATTTTACATATTTACAATATTTTTAATATTCAAATTTGTGATACTATCCCAACCTAAATATTCGATTAAGGATTCTTTGCATTATCATTATCATATTTCAGTGCTGTACGAGCGGGTGTCAGTTTTTCCATCGACGCTTAGACGTTGATGGCGTCAACTTCTTTTCCTTGACGCGTACAACACTGATTACAATATACACATGTACACTATATTGCAGATGCCTGAGTATCTAATCATCGAATTCGTTGATGAAGGAGTATTTGATATCATCTGTTCCACTTGGTTGGAGGGACGGAGAAAATGTAGTTTGTAGTTATCCATGCCATGATGCAGAACGAAAATGATCATCCCATGTTTCGAAAGGCGGATGATGATTTGAAACAATTTGGGAGACTTGTCCTATCGAATAATTGGCCTCTAGGAGTAAGTTTGAAGTGATATTTTCTACTGAATTATAGTGTATCATAGTCCCTCATTAAGATGTTGTATTTAAATATACTGATCATAACTATGATGTACTTGATGAAATAATTACAAATAAAAAGTTTGTCATTTAAATTTATGGCTTTGTACTTAGGATGTGACAAAATTAATTCTAAATTAATTTGTAAATTGTGCCTTGTTGCACAAAAGGATGCACTCGGTGATATCCTCAATATTTCGATTTCTCCATATCCTCAAGCTTTTGGAAGTTCAATGCGCAGGTGCTGCTAGAGAGCCTTCGAAGATACCTTATAAGTTTTTACTTAAATTCATTTGATAAATTCGTGAATCTATTGTGAGTAATGTTTCAATTTTCAAGTAAGAAAAGTGTTGACGGAATGGATTCTGCCTGTAGAACATGGACAAACTGACCAAAGACGAAGAAGTTTGCTTCCTTTATTCTATGCATAACATAGACATCCCCATTTTACTATTTATAGAGTCCGTTTGTACCATTTTGAAAAATAGTGTAAGTATTGTTAAACACCCTTTTAGTTATAGAAAAAATACTTTTAAATAATGAACATATATATTCATCTTTTATTCTTGTTACTTTGACAAGAATACAGTTCAAAGGTTAACGATAACATGGCTCCAGTTTTCAAAATAAATGTTCTTGGAAGAGAATATTCTCGGTGCCACTACGGATCCACCTGCCATTCTTTTGGACATTTCTAACTTGGAAGGATGTCAGTGTTTTCAATGATACTTTCTTTGCCGTGTTCTTTCGATTTCCAAGTTGAAATGCTTGGACTTCATAGCAACTGAGGAAACGTTAGCCTCTGCGAGCTTATTCGCTGCAGGACGGCGCAAAGCTGCAATGTCCGGGTATACCTTTCGGGTTCCGGTGAGTTGAAGAAATCCAGCCTACATGGCAAGCTGATTTTTTCGTGTAGTGTATGTATCCCCATCGGCTGCTTCGTATAGTACATGTACCATACTTTTCTGCTCAACAATATGTTTTAAACATCCTTCCACTTCCCACATGTTTAAATCTACTCAGTTCATTATCATATGCCTCCAGATATTTGCAATACTCGAGAGGAAATATTGAATTTGTTGCGTATTTCCTCCCCTTTGTTTGCTGACGTTTATATGTGATCCACATTCCAGTGGTCTCACTGTAAACTTCGCAGTCATCATCAATTTATGATTAACATAGGTCTGGATTGTGCTATCGTAATCCACTCGTATAAAAAATCCAACACGCGCTAGAGGGCAGCTTTCCTATGTATATTTTCTTTTTGTCTATCTATTGCGTCGCGCAGTTAAATAGGAGTATCAAAATTCATTCTTTTGGGGGTAGAAGATGTTGATGTTTTTCTTTGATTGCCACCTGCTTCAAACGATTTCAGTAATTAATGTTAAACGTGGAAATTTCACTGAAGCGCTTTTCTCATATAAACCTTGAAATTTGTTGTTAATCATTGAATAAAACCTGTCCACAAATGGTTGGAGCATATTTTTTCTCACGCACTTGTAAAGTAGTCGAAGTATTCGATATGAAGTCACTTTCTGTTGGTTTATCTTTCTTTCTCGGAAAATCTGATGAAAGAATCCCACGCATTATTGGTAGCGCTTAGCACTTGCACGTGGGAGTTAAGTTTTCAATATTTCGCTGGCTGATCGCTTCATTGGTAACCTGTTTTAGCGCTCTCTGCCTGTTTGTTTGTGTGGTAAGTAAGCAGCTTTTATTATGATTCTTAAATCAAATTTCAAATATCACAAGTTCGGATTGACAAATCTACGTGAGCAAGAGATTTCTAAATGACCATAGAAGTTTCTAACGGACATCATTTCTTATATCTAAGCATAGAATAAAATTACCAAGTACTTCTAAATTTCTATGGACAGATAGGTTAAAATTGGCTCACATACATGTTCAGGCCCAAGCAATCCTACTGAAAAAAGGAAAACGTCACAAATCTACTCCGAAATATATATAATGCCGAATACACACAAAAAGTTTTAAGTAAAAAATTATAATACAGGTAAAATCGGCAAGAACGGGTTCGCGTCCAGACGCGCTTGGTCACTGCCTTACTAAAAATGGGATGATGCTCACCTATCTGTCCACAGAAATTTAGAAGTCTATGGGGAAAATGTACATACACTAGATCGCTGCAGTCGGCTCTTCGTCATAGAAAGGATTTACCCCGTATTATGTAAAATGACTCTTTTCCAATTTCTGTTGGCGTAATATAATTATTATAAAGTGTTGCTAACCCGATGAAGATGAATTGTGCTATGGATTTCGTCTATCATTTCAGCGGGCAATAATGCAAGTAGTTGGCTTTATTGCCCCCTGAATTTCCATTGAAAAATTACATCGGTTACATTGCGATAAAAAACTTGCAATTATTGCCCGGCACGGGATAAATCCTATGCCAATGTATACATAGAAAATGATGGCAATGGATATCACTATTTGGGAAGATTCATGCATACACATTAGCAGTAATATGGCTAGGCCCTACTTCTCTCGTACTATTCCATTAGAGATTTTCAAGAAGTATGCTTTATCTAACATAGATTTTCATTTATAAAACATTATCACAGAATCATTGATTGTGGATGAGGCAGCGACATAGATTAGAGGGCATCTTCATTGGGTTAGAATACCAATAGAATATCCACTTTTATCGGGCATGTCACCCGATAACCGCGCTAACGCGCGCTCGAAATCTATTGCATTTATGTCCTCTAAATTCGGTGGATACTATTCCTATTATTGGGGAGTACATGAGATCAAAGACAATGGAATCATTTATCTTCATTGTCTTTGCATATGATTGCTATGTTATAATGCTTAGAAAGATTACTCTGATTAATAGTATATTGAGTTATTTATGTATTTTTAAGTAAATTTATGTATGATGTAAGTTATTAAAGTCATGATTAATTTATTTGCCTTGTAATTTTGTTCCTCTTTAGTGCCAATGGTGTCTTCCGACTCTTGTAAAAAACTAGTTGATATTAATTATTTGATGTGTTTTCTCATCATTAATTTGTGTACGTATCTCTTCAGTGAATTGTCAGATGCAAAAAAAGCGTCTGAAGAAAGTAAAATTTCGAACACACTGACGGTGAAACTACGGATATTGAAAGAGGAGGCGA
>CAJQUW010011768.1:0-25163 GCA_907163375.1 Prostheceraeus crozeri | reverse complement strand
TACCTCCCAGTAGTATATAGTGTGACATCCGGCGCGACGCTTCGCTTCGCTTTGCTTCGCTTCGCTTCGCTTTGCTTCGCTTCGCTTGCGCCGAAAGTCACACTTTTGCGGGTTTTTCAAAAAATCAAAATTTCAAAAATTTCAAAAATTTCAAAAATTTCAAAAATTTAGGTAGACTTCAAATTTCACGTGGCCGAAGGCCGAAAATTTAAGCGTTTTTAAAAATACCCAATTTTTCAAATTTTTTAAAAATCTCAAAATTTGAGAATTACAATTTTCACCCTTAAAATCATGACTGTTCCAGGACACCGAAAATCATAAAAGTTAAGAATCTCAAAATTTGAGAATTACAATTTTCTCGCTTAAATCATGACCGTTCCAGGACACCGAAAATCATAAAAGTTGAGAATTTCAAATTCATGAATTTTATCCATCTTTCAGGTTTTTAAAATATATCATGTGACTAATAATATTTCTTTATAAATGGAAGAAACAAAAGTGGATGAAACCGCAAGAATATATCCTTCGTTATCATATGAACGTAGTTCTACTTTAATGGACATTGAAAAGATTAACATTGAAAAAATGAATAAAGAAAAACACAAAGATAGAGTTAGGTATATGAAAGATAAGGAATCTCAATTATTATTAAGATGAGAGCATTATAAAAAATTAAGAAAGAGATGGACTAAAGTTAAGAATGTAACACAAGGAATTGGCATATTCTTAACAATAAGTTTAGGTGCTTTGACAATTGTTATATCTTCAGGTGTTTTAGTAATTCCAGTAGTTGCTACAGCTTTAACAGGTACGGGTGTTTTTGCAACTTCACTTGTTACAATGTTAGATAAATCTTTAATAACTAAGAAACGAAAATCATTAAAAACTAAGCATTTACATATTAAAGAAGTCTATGATAAACTACATTACTACTTTCAAAGAGTATGTGATGATAATGTTATTACGTTAGATGAGATTGAAAAATTTGATCAAATAGCTAATGAAGTAAATCAAATATCATTTCAATCACAGACAGAAAAAGTTGATGATAAGAATAAACAGGATGGCAAAATTTCTAGTGATGGTAAAATTTCTAATGAAGAAAATGACAAAATTTTTTTAGAAGAGCTAAAAACTTTAAGCGAAAATTTAAGCAAAATTTTATTAAACAAAACTTAAAACGAGAAAACTTTAAACGAAAAGATGTCAAACAACAAAGCAATAAAAAAATAATTTGTTCAGTAAAATGTTTTTGCTGTATTCCAATGTTACCACAAAATTCAAATATTATATTTTAAAAATGGATAAAATTAGAGCTGATAATTTTAAAAGAATAAAACAATTAGAAGAGTTAATAAAACAAAGAAATATTATGAAAGAAAATCATCTTCAACATAGAATGATAAAAGCTGGTATTCAATCTGATATGTTTGAAAAAATGCAGCAAACCGAGCAAGTAAAAACTGATTTGAAAAAACTATGAAACCATTTAAAACTCTTGAAAAGGAACTTACAAATAATGATAAACAAATTGATATAACAGATCCAGAGCACAAAACTATATTAGATGACTATGGATTACTAGAATCAAACATTAATAAGAAATTACCAAAATCTATGCAATTTGAACATTCTATTTCATTTATAGATGGAAAAACAATACCTAGATTTTATCTCGGACAAAAAGAAATATTTCCACAACCTTTTCGAGGTTTAATTTTTTCACCAGATAAATCTCCTTTTAATTTAGATAGAAATTTTGTTAATCTTTTAAGAGGAGCAGATTTAAATAATTATGCTGTAGAAGATCTCATAAAATATAAAGCTATGTTAGACAGAGTTGGTGCAGTAAAATCTCTTAGACGTTATAAACAATTAGAAAATTTATTATCAACGGGAGTTAAAGTAGGAAAAGGCTTATCTGAAAAACAGAAAACAGGAACAACTGTATTTTTACCAGATGATCCACAAGAATTACTAAATAGATTAAATATTTTAATATCGGCAATAAAAGAAGGACATAATTCTAGTTTCAATGAAATTCATGCTATATTGAAAAGACTGCTGGAATAGAAGATTCTAAATGAAGAGGATTATAAAAGTGTAGCTGAAATATGTTGTTTCTAATTTTTATCTATGATTTTTATTCATGATTTTTATCTATGATTTTTATCTATGATTTTTATCTACGATTTTTATCTACGATTTTTATCTATAATATTTATTCAAAATTTTAACTAAAAAATGTGTTCAGCAGATTTAGACAAAATTAATAATCATTTAGAAAATTTGACAGAGATTTTGGGTTCATCAAAATTTAGTACGACGTTAAAAATTATAACAACTACTTCATCACACACTTGTAATTTAGAACCCATTCTACATTTGGAACAAAATAAAAATTATCAAATTGCATTGACTAGTTTCTCTACATTTAACACTATTCAAAATGTTATAAAAGATGTGAATGATCAATTTAGATATTCTACTGATAAAGGCAAAACGTGGAAAGTACTAACTTTACTTCCTGGTTCTTACGAAGTTGAATCAATATCAAATGAAATTAAGAGACATTTAGGTATACCATTTAAAGATAAGAAACAATTACATTTTGCAGTTGAACCGGCAGTTAATAAATTTTCTCTTACTTTAGACGAAAATCATCAAGTTGATTTTAATCATGATAGATCATTGTCAAAGCTATTAGGATGTTATAAACAAACCTATAGTCAAGGTTATCATTTAGGTGAGAAGATTCCAAAAATAACTGAAATAAATTCAATTGTTGTACATTGTGACATTATTGAAGGAGGATATATAAATGGTAAATTATCAAATTTAATATTCAGTTTTCCAGCTTTTACTGTACCCATTGGTTATAGATTAAATGTAATTCCACAAACATTAATATATTTTCCTATTACAAGAAAAACTATTAACAACATTGGCATTAGAATCACTGATGAAAAAGGACAAGAAATAAATTTTGGAGGTGAAGAGATTATGATAGATCTTTTGGTTTGGGAGGTATAAACTCCCACGCGAAGCTAGAGAAGTTTAATTTTCTTCTTCTTCTTTAGAAACAAAAAATAAAAAAAATAAAAATAAATTTTTTTTATTAAAAAATGAGTGAACTACCTCCATTAAATAAAAAAAAACTTAAATTTAATCATCATCCAAATTTATCTAATAAAGTTTTGCCAGTTATTTGTGGAAGATCAGGACGTGGAAAAACGTATCTATTATTTAAAATTTTAACGACTCCAAATTTTTTGGATTATAGCAATCTTATAATTTATACAACAACAGCAGAACAACCCGTCTATCAATTTTTAAAATATGGATTTGAAAATAATCTTAAAAAACAGCAATTGCTTCATTATTCAAAGAATATGAAAAATCTGAAGATGAAGAAGAAATAAGTTCGTGGTGTGAAGAAGCAGCAAAAAATAATCAGTTAGTAGAATCTAATAAAAATAAGCATATAAAAATACAATTAATAGATGATAGTGGTAATATGCAAGATCCTAGTAAACTAGATAAAACAATGAAACATTGTGTAATTTTTGATGATTGTGTTAATGATAGAAATCAGTCAGTTCAGAGAAATTATTTCACAAGAGGTAGACATAATAATTGTAGTGTATTTTATTTAACACAAAGTATGTATTCATTAGACGGAAGTGTTATTAGAAAGAATGCAAATATATTTATACTATTTGAAATAAATGCAAGAAACTTAAGTGATTTGTTAAGAGATCTATGTGTAAGAAATAAAGATGACTTTAAACAATCGTGTAACAATGCTTGGTCAAAAGATTATGGATTTATCACAATTAATATTGATAAAAAAATTCATGATAGAGTTATAGAAAATATTTTCGCCGAGTGATCGAATAATTTTTTCTTATAAATTTTTTGTTAATAAAAATTAAAAAAAATATGTTGAATGCTTACAAGATAGAGCATGTACCAGTTTTAAAAGATTATCGTCATCCTACAAATCCTGTAAATTCGAAGAAAGAAGTTAGATTTTATTATCATCATAAATACGTAGCGCTCGTTACAGATTATAAAACAAAACATGGTATTAAACCGTGTGTTAAAACAAAAGACTTTCCACTTTGTTTAAGAAGTTTCCGAGTATTTTTGGCGTATAATAATTTATGGTGGTTGGTTAAGAAAGAACATTTAGCAACACATGAATTAGAAACATTACATCAATTACATATTCCTGTGTATATGTAAAAACGGAACCGAGGTTCTATGTAAAAATTCATTTTTTCTTTTAAAAAATATGAATCGTGAAATGTCTCTCGGACAAACGTCTAGGATTGATGAATTAATCAAGAAACAAACTGCTGAGTTTGATGCGCAAATTAAACATAGTAAACGTATTAAAAAACAGAAACGTACTAGGCGTAGTATTAGACGTAATATTAAAAAACAGAAAAGTGGAACAAAAGAAATATTAGAAACTCCTATTACTGATATCTTTTTTGATGATAGAATTAAGGATGAGCTTGGTGATGATTTATGTAATTTATTTAATCCAAATGAAATTAAATATGAAAATGTATCTTTTATTAATGTAGTAAATGAGATGCGGAAACTTTTAGCAAATGGTAAAATTATTAATTTACTTGGAAAAGTTGTTAAAGATCAGGAAAATATAATTCAAAATTTTTACGTAACCTTCTATAATAAAAAATCATTTGAAACATGGTTTTCGAATCTGGATGAGAAATCCGATGCTAACGAATGGATTTTTACAGGTAATATTAGATATGAAGATTTTGGAATGAAGTTAGTACAAAGATCGCATAGAGGGGCAGGGATTAATATGAAATATAGAATCAAAGAATATTTCGGTGAATATTGTTATATTCCTTCTGAAGATTTTTGTTTTATTAAATGTTATAATGTTTTACGAGGTTTTAATGAAGAACAAGGAGAAATTATGAAAGAAATGTTTAATAATTTTTTATATAAAGAGAAAGCCACATCTAGAACAGGAGTAATGTCAAACTGCAAATTTTCTCAATTCAATAAATATTTTGGAGAATGCGTTCAATATTATAGTCCTGCCAATCGTCATTTAAATCCTAGAGGAATTGAAACGTTTCATAATTATGTTTATTACAATTATTTTCACGCAGGTTCAACAATTGGTCACTATTGTTTAATTAATAAATCTCATAAATTAAAAGCTATTAGAGAAATTGAAAATAATTTCAAACCCATATATAAAACAGTTACTGATGAAAATCTAACAACGCGTCCATATAAAATCATAACAAAAAAAATTGACTATGGTTCAACATATATTTGGGATCTCGAACTTTTCCCGATCCTAACTGTTCAACAGCTCATCCTATTCCTTACGCTGTAGGAGCTATTAATTTTAATAAATTCATATGTTGTTTACCGAAACAAAGATTGAAAGAATTAGAAACACGTTTGTTAAGTGATATGATTAAAATTAAACGATCAAAAGATGAAGATGAAATTAAAAAACTTAAAAAACAGATTAATGAGTATAATAATTTAACTGAATTAGAATTTAATAAACTTCAAAATTGTGTGAAAATATTTACGAGAACTGAAGATGATGAATGTTCGATCGGGGGAAACCCAGAGGACGTATGTCCGATCCATCAATTTTTTAAAACTCTTGGAAAATTTAATTATTCTAGAGTAACTTTAATAGCTCACAATTCATCAGGTTTTGATTCCTATTTTCCGATAAAAGCTAATTTTAAATTATCTAAACCGCCTCTTAAAACTTCAAGAGGAATATTGACTGCTTCATTACAAAATCCTTATACAACTGAATGTGTTAGTAGATATATTCAAAAATCTCTTAGATTTAAAAACAATATGAAAAAAGATTCACTTTCAGGTAAATTTGCACTTCAAACTATTATAATGAAATGTAGTTATCAACATATAAAAACAAGTCTTTCTAAATGGTGTGAGAATTTTAAAATTCCTACGAATGTGTGTAAATTAAATTA
Organism: Prostheceraeus crozeri; assembly: GCA_907163375.1. Classification (NCBI taxonomy): domain Eukaryota; kingdom Metazoa; phylum Platyhelminthes; order Polycladida; family Euryleptidae; genus Prostheceraeus; species Prostheceraeus crozeri. The sequence goes on along the minus strand of CAJQUW010011768.1, from coordinate 19,146 downwards.
TGAAATTGGAGACATAACACATGAAAATTATAAAGAAAAAGAAAATGAATGGAGACCATATTTAGTTAACGATATTCTTTCTTTAGCTTTTTGTATCTACAAATATAATAATGTTATGCGAGATTTAGTTGGTGAAGATATAACTACTAATTTAACATCCTCTGCTTTAACATTTAACGGTTGGATGAAAAGCGTACAAAGTGACAATATAAATATTCATTCTCATATAGATTTATGGGCTAGAAATTATATTAGAAAATCTGTTAAAGGTGGAAGAGTTTCAGCAAATATAAGAAAATACATATCGCCATTTTGTAGCATCTTGTTACCAATATTAAAACAGTATTTACCTGGTCGCTGCGCTGGGGGGACTTTGTCCCTTGGTCGCTACGCTGGTGGGGCTTTGTCCCCTGGAAGTAATTTAATAGATTTAATGAAACAGTATTGAGATTTAGGAGATAAAACTGAAATTTGTAAGAAAATTTCAAATCAACTACTTGAACAAAAAAATGAATTTCTAATGGCTTTTGATGCAACATCTTTATATCCATCAGCTATGTATGATGAAAATTCAGAATACCATAAAGCTGAATCAGCTAGAAAATTTCGTCAAGAAGAAGAGCGGGAAATAGTATATAAATTTAATACACAAACATTTAGACCTAAAACTGGAATATTCTCTGTTGTGTTTCAATATCCGAATGATATGTTTTTCCAACCAGTTCCTATAAAAGATAAAGTTAAAAATCAAAATAATAATTCTCATGTAAAAGTAATCAGGTTTAGAAATGGTATATGTTATGATATATTAACTTCTATAGACATACAAGAAATTGTTAGAAGTGGGGGAAAAATCTTACATATTACTGATGGTATAATTTATGAAAAAAATTATCAAGTTTCACAATTTCGAAATTATATTGAAAAACTTTTTAATTTGAGAAAAAGATATAAAACAGAAGGAAATACTGTAGGTGATGAGTGAACTAAATTATTGATGAATTCGCTATATGGCAAAACTGTGCAAAAAGATATAACCACTAAATATCATTTATGGAATGAGAATACATTGAGAAAAAATTTCACTCAAGAAGTAAAAGATTATGAAAAATTAAATGATGAACAATATTTAGCGAAAGTAGAAATGGAAGATGATGAATTTCTCAAAACTAATATTGTAAAAGATGGGAAGACGTCATTCATGCCATCACACTTAGGTTCTTTCATTCTTTCTCACTCTAGAAGAATCATGAATAACTTTATTTTAGAAAGAAATTAATGGTTTCAAAGAAAAATACATTCATTATACAGATACTGATTCAATATATATTTCCAATGAGCTCTTTAATAAATTAGACGCTGCTGGATATGTTGGAGGAGAATTGTGTCAAAAGAAAAATGATTATGGAAATGGTGGAATTATTTTTGCAATGTTTATTGCACCTAAAGTAAAATACTGTATTACTGTAGATGAACAAGGGAGACTTAGTGAAAAGAAAACATTCAAAGGATATTCACAAGATAAAGTAAAAGTAGAAGATTTTCTAAAATTATATTCGGGGAAAACATTATCGACTACAGTTAATAAACCATGGAAAAGATCTTTAGAAACTGGAATTAGTATTCCTGATAAAAATAATAATACTGAAGAAAAAAAATTTTCTGGTCAAATAAATATTCTTAAACGTCAAGCACCTGATGAAAATGAAATTATGTTACCTTATAACGGAGAAGATATTCAAGCTGAAATATTTCAAACAATCATCTGTGAGAGTAATTTAAGTGATGATGATGACACGTGGGAATAATAATTTTTTTATTACATCTAAAAATTTATAACATCTAAAAATTTTATAACATTAAAAAATTTATAACATCTAAAAACTTATTACATCTAAAAACTTATTACATCTAAAAGCTTATTACATCTAAAAATTTTATTACATATGAAAATATATTTATCGAATATTTTGGTATTTTCTATTAAGTTTTATCATATTAAGTTTTATCATATAACGTTTTATCAAAAGATAATTTAGATTTATTTTCACCAACTATTGATTCTTCATCATCATCATAAATTGATTCTTCATCATCATCATAAATTACACTTTTTGGTATAGGATGCCATTCCCTGATAGGATACCATTCTCTTATTGGAATATCTATCTCTAAATTACATTTTTTATCTGATAATAATATAATAGAGAAAAATATTGGTCTTTGATCTCTTTTGGAAAATTTAATAACACCACCATAATCTGAATCACTTTTAGTTTTTATTAAAGATGATAAAATTTTAAATTGATTAGATGTAAATCCTAATTTAAATTTTGTAGACCCGACACATAGTTGTCTAACAGTATCTTCAACTATACCATCATTATTATTTTCAATTGTAAGAAAATGAAATTTAGATAAATTTTTATAATTACTAATATTTTTATAATCTTTTTTACCATTTACACCATTTTCAGATGTTTCAGAATCATCATCTATATTATCATCATCTATATTATTATCATCATTATTATCATAAGATTCTTTAAGATCGGGCAAAGCCCTAGAACCTTCAGTTCGCTTATTATGATTATGATTATGGACATTGTTAATAGTATAAGGTGTTGTCCACATATAAATTTTCTCTTGTTGAGCTAAACCATTTATATAAGATTTTAACAAATTAATATTTAAGTTTGAATATAATCCTATATATGTATCATCATCATATCTTTGGGGCATTTCTATGTTTCTTGTTTATAAATTGTGTCTCTATAATAAACTTGACATAATAATTCTTCATTATGTTTTTTACTCTATGTGAATGTTATATTGATTTTGATCGTCAACAAATAATCTAATTTTTTCTTTCGAAAAAGATTTTAATTTTTTAACTAATTCTTTAATATTGATATAATTAATAATTTTATTTTCTATCCATTCAGTATTACTAATTGGTAACACTGCTCTAATAAAACCATAAACGTTATTATGACCTATTATAACCATATTTTCTTTATTTAATTCAACATAAGCTACATCATTATATTTACTTACAATCTCCATAAATTTTATAAATGGATCACCTGGAAATAAACAATAATTAGTTTCTATAGAAGGTAAACCTTTAGTCTGTTCTCTAAATATTTCGGCTTGTAATTGAAATAAAATATTACCATCTATACATGGATTATTATTATTATTATCAAAACATTTATTTTCAAATCCCGTTGATCTCGTCGAATAAGAAGAACAGGATGATGCGGACGAATATAATTTTTTTAAATTTGGTTTTTCCATTTTTTTAATTTTTATTAGAAAAAATTTTATTTTTTTATTGTTAAAAAATGATGTTACCAAATGTTGGTGGAGGTGCATATATCCCGAATAATCATGAATCAGAAATAGAGATAGAAAATTATATTATGAAAACTGGAGACGTTTTATCTGGTCCACTGCATCTTTCTATTCTTCCGCAACAAAATACAGAGTTAACAAATAAACAATATGTTGATACACAAATCAATGACTTAAGAGAAAAATATATAAACGATGTTTTGGTTTCACTGATGAATGAATTAAAGTTGCTAAAACTTAATGACAAATCATTAAACGAAAAATATTAAAACTTGATAAAAAGGATAGAGAGCTAGAAGCAGATATAGCAAAACTTTTTAAAAAGATTTCTGAACAATCAAAAATTTTAATATTACTTTCTATAAATTTAAAATCTGCAGTCATTAAAAATAAACATCAGATACAACTATTGAAAGAACAATTAGAAGATGAAATAGAAAAACTACCTGAAAGAATTAAAAAAAATTTAAAGCAGTTACAAACTACATTCCAAAAAAGTGTTGATGAATTAAGTTCTAAAATTACTCAACAAATGAAAAAGATGAATAGAATAATAATTGAAGTATACTCACTTAATCAAAAAGTTGATAAAATGAAAACTCTTAAAATCAATTTAGAAAATGAATTAAAGAAAAATTTACAAGAAAACTCTAAAGAAAATAAAGAACAGTTAGATGCTGTTAAAAGACAATTAGATGTTCTTAAAATTAAGTTGAATGCACTTAAAACGGCATTGAAGATTAATCACCAGAAAATGCAAATTAATAGAAAAGAAATTAAAGTACATCACACGCTGCTTGACGCAATAGATAAAGTGCAACAGTCATTTAATAAAGTTATCTCGAAGTTGTTGTCCATTCACAAACGTAAATCTTAAACGGACCAAAGGTCCTCAGGTTACTAACCAATCGGAGCGAAGCTCCTCGAGGCTTTAGCCGAACGTAAATATTTTTCCCAAAAGTCAAATTTAATCCTAAAATATGCCTATAATTTATAAACACAATCTTAAACATTTTGCTTCAAATCAAAAAATTGCTCATGAACCATCTATGAAATCTGTTTACCATTATGACAGTGTAGAAACAATAGGAACACAAAAGTTCCTAGGCACCGCAGGTGCCGTCCAAAAAGAAGGGGCTGGTATATTTTCTGGTATTGGAAGTATCGTTAACTTAATTAAAAATAATAAAGATTTGATTACATCTGCTGCAAAAGGAGCAGCTGCTATAGGTAGTACAGATAGTGCAATATCAAATGCTGTTAAGTCTCAAAACGAATTAAAACAACTAGAAGCTATTCGTAAACTTAGGAATGATTCTGAAGATCTAAAAAATTTAAAAAAACTTTCAGAAACAAAAAACAAAATTGCTAACATAGCTGTTGGGGAAACCTTGAGGAGCGGAGCTCCGTCTGATAGTAAACATAAGAAGAAATCAGGCGTAGCCATAAAACGTTCAATTGAAGAAATAAGAGGCAATGGTATTAATAGCGGAGCTGGTCTAGCAAAATTCCAAAATATCTTTTTTAGTAAAATTATTTTAGTAAAATTATTTCAGTAAAATTTGTTAAGTAAAATTTTTTCTGTGTGTGAGAAAAAACAAAAAGTCAAATTATTTTTTATAAAAATGTCTTCGCTTATCGAAAATAAATTTAGATTAGACGATCCTCCGTTCGAATGCATGATGTGGTTCTCCACGTACCCGGACAGACCGTTGAGAGAATCGAAAATTTCTTCGGGTACTCATAATGAGATGTAATTTTTTCCAGAATTTTCGCCTTCCGGCTTTGTCAATGGAACATGTAGAAATGCAAGCAATGCAAATCTGGCCACTACCAGTGCAGCGTGAGCAACATTCAAAAAGTAATTTACAGCAGAAGTCAAAAATGAGTAAATACTACTAAATACAAATAAAAGTAAAATGAAGGAAAAGACTTATTTACAACAGAAAGAAAAGGATGAAGTTCATGAATGACAAGCGAGGTTAAGTCCATAACATCCATTCATCAGATGGAAGTTATCGATCCTCCGTTCGTCAGTTATAATCAAAAAAAGAATGACTATATAAGAATTGCTATGAATCCCGCATCTTCCAGTAGAGTAAATACTGGAGGTGATTTAATTTTTGAAGTTGATAATCAGCAGAGTTATATATATTTACCTGATTAATTTTTACACTGTGAATATTCTTTATATAGTGATGCCAATTTTGCAACACCATTACCAGAATGTTTTAAGGATGAAACAGCAGGAAAGGAAATAGATGAAATGATTCTCCTCCGTCCTAAAATGTATTCCATGAAATTAAAAGAATGTGCAGATAGTATTAAGCGTGCTAAAGGCATATCAAAATCCATTGTTCATAAAATGAAACATCGATCCTATAAGAAGGCCTATAAAAATAAAACTATAACGTTTGTCAATATGACAATCTTAAAATCTCAAGTTCATACTGTGAAAACGTACACGTTCAAGAAACGAGCACTTTCAGCATGGGAGGATAAGGGGTGTTGGATAGGACATAACACATCTCTTCCACATGGACATCCTGACACAAACATACCTCCACCCAAAAGAATAAAACTCACGCTACCACATTCAGGAGATGTATTGACATAATCAACTTTAACTCAGTATTTTGATGTTGCTTTTTGTAGATATACATGGTTGTTTTATGTATCGCATGAGATCGTTTCTTCCTTGTGAATATATGCCTACAGTCAGTCCATTCCCCTATATCTGTGAAAAGACTTTTTCATATACATATTTTTATTTCAATAAACATATCACAATGACTTCACTTTGTTTTCCGAAACACTAAAGTTACGAGGGATTTAGTATCTTTCACATGGATGCACTCTTGTAAACCATTGGTAATTTTGATAGCAATAGAGGGTATAGTTTGTTTGACGACGGGATGATAGAAAATAGATTCAAACATCTTCTCGACTATTCCATATGAAGCGTCTTTATCATGAATGAAATCACGTAAAATGTATTCTTTTTTCTCACCAACAGAAATAGGTAAAATCAAATCACTTTGAATGTAAAGGTGCTGTTCATGTTTATCAAGTGTCATTGGTGTTTCTATACCAATCGTATGCGCAGCAGCAAACACAGTTTGTAGCATTGAAAAACCAAAGAGTTTTTTCAAATTTTTACTCAATTGACATTGAATGTCATCGCCCAGTCTCAGAACAACGCGTTGATTTTCAATTGAAAACGAAATGTGGTGTGTCTTTACATCATATTTACTTTTCATCACATGCTTCAACTTCTGTTGTATATAAGGATTTACTACATGAATGAAGCTTTCAACTGTATGATATAGACGCGGCATTATATTGATAGCAACTTTAGATTCTTCATAAGACTGGTAAATTTTCTTGATGCGATCACCATAGATGTCCACCCACCATTCATCATTAACTGAATCAGCTTTAGTGTGATATTCATGAGAAGCATACACCACACCGCTTCCAATAATAGGTGTATAATGTCTTACAAAATGACGCAAGGTTGGAGAGAAATAAACTGTAAGTTTGTCATTATATTTCTGAATAACCAACTTATTTTTGTCCGCCATAAATTTCTCTCCATACTTCTTACCCACAGTCTCATTCCATCGTTTTACTAACTCAATAAGTGATAAAGGTTGAACACCACGCTTTTTCAAAATGATGCGTTCTTCGCATTCTACAACATCTTCATCAAATATTTTAAATCTATATTGAAATTTATTGATTCGATTTAAATAAACTTTTTTAACATTTGCAGTAGCAATTGACGTTAGATGTAGTCCATGACCAAAACTAAGATGTGGATAGAATTCATTATCCAACCTCAGTGTAAGACCTTTAGTAGAAGAATGAAAGCGAAGGAACAGTCTCCCACTGCAATGATAGATAGTAAATTCATAAGCTTTCTGATTTTTATTCTTCATGATGGAAGTATTACCACTGTTGAATGCCTTAATAATTTTCTCATTCCCAAATGGTTCATAAGAATCTGATTTTATCTGAATCCATTCATAGTTCCACTTTCCATCTGATGTTAAATTGTATGGGAACTGAAATGCATTATTCATCGTTATTCCATCATGGGTGCGAGGAGTCAATATCATTTCTTCCAAATCATTCACATTCTGAATATTGCTATCATAGCAAATACTAGAAACGCCAACCTCCCATTCACCTTCTAAATGCAGTGGCCGATTTAATTCTACTCGATAGTCTGATGGTTTATTTTTGGGAAATTTATTCATAGAAGCATTACTGGGCAAGTAGATTAGAAACGAGTCCTTATTTTCACTTTCCATATTATTCACATTGGAAAAATATATTAGCATACGATTGCATTAACTCTTCATTCGGAAATGGAGTGTGATACTTGTCACAGCATCTTTATGAAAAGGAATCAACGCACCAGCATCGTCATAAATGGCAATATCAATTTGTGGGATGTAGTTTGATTTCAGCTTTGTATAATGCACTTTCTTGAAAGTATGCTCAGATAAAATACTGCAGCTTTTTGGCTGGTATGGTATCATTGCTAGCAATGGAGCTTCAACATCTCCCACACGTACATCTTCACCAATATTGGAATATATCTGAAAATAGTTAATACGACGCGATAGCGACATGTCTGCGCTAGCTTTGGTTACAGTACCACTTTTAAAGATATTTTGATCAAAACCCAAAATGTCCATTAGAGTTTTATCCATAATTAGTTCAATACCTTTTCCACTTATAGTGAGAGACAAAACACCTTCTTTTTCAGAAAATGAAATATGTTGCTCATTAATCACTTCATTTAAATAATCTACAACCAATTTAACCGAAGTAATAATGCGAGGCATCAACACTCTTGTTTCATGTAAGATACCACCTAAAGGCTCTACACACTTTCTGTATAAAGATACGGTCCATTCTGTATCAATTTGATTTGGCCTTTCACATGGTAAATGTTGCATATCAGATTTTCCATGAACAGCTGCAGAACGATGTCGTAAGAACTGATGAAAATCTTTTGAACAAACTAATACTAGATCATCATCATTTAATTTGCTTATTGCAATATGATTAGATGATTTAATATAAGTCAATGTTGCCACTTGTTTGCCATCAACTCGAAGGAGATAATTAAATTTCTTCAATAATGTTTCAGGAGTCATGCTTGTCTTTCTTGGCTTAATCACAATCTTCTTCACCAACGTCTTCTCATTTTTTGGAATAAGATCTACATAATAAGCTTCCTCTCGATATATTAACTGTTTATGACCACTTATGTGGTAATTAACGTTAAAATTATCATAGCTTGTTAAGGCGCTAGCTTGGCAACCTAAATCATTTCTTAAACTTGGACTTAAACCAACAATCCAATCTTTCTCAACTACATGATGTACATAATTATAATCATCATTGTGCGGAGTAAATTGGACAATATGTTTACACGCTTTATTCAAGAAATCATATATAAACTTTTTACATGATAAGAGATCTTTCTTTGGCCACTGTGGAATGTATACTCGGCACCCCTTTTCACATTGATAAGCAGCTGTACGCCTCATATTAATAGTCATCACCTCATGATCAAAAGTATAGACACAGTTGCTATAAACAAGTTGAGTGACACCCACTTCCCAATTTCCATTTAGCTGTTGTGCATGATCAATGGGAGTAGAAAAGAGTGCGGCTCGATTACTAGCAAATCTCTTTGTAGCCACATTGCTAAGCAAAATATGATAAAACGACATTTTTATATTGCTGATCTGCGACTTTGCATAACATCATGAAGACTTGGATTTTGGACTCTACAATATATCAGAGTTGATCGTGATGGAAACGTACACTTCAAAACTTCTCATGGTCATACATCAAGAGGTATTACATTAACATGGCGACAATTTGTCAACCTCAATGATATCATGAGGGATTTGGAATATTTTGAAACATTAAGATTCATCTCCTTGGGTGATCAAGTTTGGCTTCAACATTACAGAAATGAAATTCAAATCTGCCATTCTCATTCCGCAAACTGTTTCTCATTTCGCAAATACAATTGGGAGAAGTATAGAAGATACATACATCGCTCCATCATGACATTTATTCGTCGTGAGTTCATCGCCCTACTATGCAAATCTTAATCAGACATGACTATCACGCACCATGAGTTGGAAATTAGATTCCCTACAACGTATTGAAACGGATCATGATCGAAACGTCTATTTCAAAGATTCAACTGGAAATGTGAGAAGAGAGTTTGCTTTATCTTATCGTCATTTTCAATCTCTACATCATATCATGAAGGACTTGAAATACTTCTATATGAAAAGACATTCACGTATTGGAAATCGCATCTGGTTGCGCGTCAACAATCGGCGAATTCAACTCTATCATTCCCAACTTCATACTAACTTCACATTTCATCAAGGTAGTTGGGAAAAGTATAAAAGGAAGGTACATCGCTCAATTTACTCATTCTTTCATCATGAAGCGCCATCGCTACACCATCGTCAACATTCTCCGTCGCTTCAGACTCAACACCAAAATCGATCTCACAACATTACACCAACAGCTTCCAAACAGCAAGTATTACCCGGGCCGTCCTCAAATGTTAGTGTTGAAGATGAACAATTCACGGAATCTTCAACTCTTCCCAAATGGGACTGTACAGATTCTCGGCGCCCTTTCTCATTCATCCGCGCAGTCAATGCGCTTAGAGCTACAAAGACTACTACGTCGGATATGGAAGAGGGAGAGGTGTGTGATGTCGAATCTGACTGTGGACAATATGGTGATCTCTACTCAATTGAGTGACAGTCTATCATTTTTGAAGATTCGTACCAGCAGTTACAATTTGTGTTATGAACCCGAACTTTTTCCTGCAGCTCTCATTAGTTGTTGGTTACCTGTGCATGTGACAATCTTTCATAATAGTAAAGTGATCATTACTGGACTAAAATCTCATGTACAAGCAAATGTGATCCTAGACTATCTCATTCAGTATGTACGTACCCAGCGGATTGTAAAATAAAAAACAATTTTTCCAACATGATGTTTTTATTTCAAATCATGATAGAACTTACAAATCATTTTTTCATTAGAGGATGGATTACATGAAAAGTTTTGAATAATAGATGCAAATCGAGATACATGTAAACGTTTTAAGATGAAGTACAGTACAAAAGCACCACACGTTGATGAAAGTGGATGTTGTAGTATGCGTTCATTTCGCTGATATTGACGCGTATGTTTTCTCAACCACTGCTGTGTTGGTATATTTGGAGGTTGAGGCAAGAGAGTCAAATAGTTCACCACGTCGGTCTTCTCCAAAAAAGATCGCTTTCCAATGCTCACCGCCTAAATTCTGTGAATGAGTGTTTAGCACAATAAAGATGGGATAGTGATTTACTGCAGGTGGTAAGGTATCGAGTGAATAGACATTATCGAAAGCTTTCAACGTCGCTTCGTCTGCATTACGCTGCACTTTAGTCTTAATATCGTCAGCAGTCAACCAACTCATTAACGATTATACTGAAGAATCACGTCACGATACTTTGTAATTTCAATATTTGAATCGAAGACTGCATAAATTAATACATTGATCGTCTCAGGTAGTGTTCTTTTGAACGTCAAATCCAAACGAATATTATGAGGTACGTTCGCTTGACGATAGGGGGCACTAATATCGCTGTCAGCAGTCAAATCAAATGCATAAATACTATATCCACTCTTAAACTCTTTCATAGTCAGTCCGTTGGTGTCATCCGTATTGTAAAAGCCAAAGACATCCATAAAATCAACATAACTGCGCATAAATTGATCCGCAGCAAAATCTGGTTTGTAGGGTGGACCAGGATGACTCACACCATTTACACGTAAAGCAATTTCACTTAACTGATTGTGTTTAAAATTGAAAGGATTCTTCTTTATATCACCATTAAATGCATCATTTTCAACCATTGCCACCATGAGGAGCTTCGGTGCTTCCGATGGAAAGAGGCCAACTTTCATGAAACTCTTTTGATCTTTCGGAATTGTAAAGGTAAGAAGCTTTGTATGCTGAACGGGGTAAATGGCATTTTGACGGTTAAGGCCTTCAGCATGCCCTCTAATGACACTTGGATTCGGTACTACTCGACGAATGTAAAGTGCAATATCTTCCACATGAATTCTAAAATTGTCAACTTTAGCAAATGCATTCAGCGCAAATTCAGGCTTATTCAATGTCAGCTTGAGTCGCATGCTGGTATTACAGAGTAAAAACTTTGACTGTCTAAAGAAGTCTAAATTCAGCGGACCATATAGCTGACATACTCTACTATCTTTAATCATAGCAGATCGCTTTACAAAGCCACTGTTTGTTTCAACATCAAATTTTCCTGCTTCATCTCTGTACCATCCCATGGCTTCCATATGACTTTTTTGTGCTGCTGGATGAAACTGTGATACATGATTGAAATATGATTTATAGGGATAATCGCTTTGACCACCTTCCACCTGCTGCTCTGCAATCGTTAGAGAAACATCACGAAGTAATGTAGTCAATGGTAAATTGTTCAGTCCAACTTTATGTGTATCGTCAATAGCAGTTCCATCTGCTTGCTGAATTCTAAACCTCAAATCAAGCATCGCATAACTCAAATCTATGTAGTCATCACTACCACCAGGAATAACAAATTCAATGGGGCCAGCATTCTCAGCTGTTCGAGGATGATAATCTACAATACTTGAACTAAGAATATCTGTCTGTATGGCTTGTTGATCGAACAAACAAAAACCGGAAGTTTTACACTCCATGATTAGAAGTTATAGCAGCGTCGTCGTTTAGCGCCTGATGAATGATTAGAGCCTCTACGACGTTTGCGTGAATGCCTTTTGACTGAAGATCGCACCTTACCAGCTCCGCGATGTTTCCTCCTTCCTTTATTCATTCGTTTAGGTGATTTCTTTCCTTGAGTAACACCAGCAAAGGTCTGCTTCAATGTTTTTAAACCGCGCTCCTTCCCACGATTCAACAAACTGCTCTTAAAACTTCTACCTCTGGAAAGATCACTAGCAACATCACCAGCAAAGCCAACGGCATTACTTAAAACATTTCGTTTTAAAGATCTACCGACATTGGATATGAGAGGTGCTACAACAGATTTCAGTGCACCAAGTATGCTACCTCCACGTTGGCGGCGAGCACCGATGTAAATTTCTCCTCCACCACTTACGTAGGAGGGTCGTGAATAAAATGAGGCAGTTGGATTCATAGCTCAAACCCTAAACATTGTTAGTCACAACTTTGCATGAATCACTGTCGATCACTTAGATGAAAGATGTCGGCACGACGCATCCAAGAGTTCATACTTGAAGGATAACCAGTCCATTTAACAAGACACCATTCTTCACCTTGCCGTTTTTTACATCGAATGATTTTCTCTACCAAATATGTTTCACTTTCAGTGACTACCTCAATCTCATCGCGGTAAAAGCTACCCTCAATTTCTTCATTATCGTAATCTTTCAACTTGTAGGTGGTCGGAGAGTCTTTTTGATTAATCCTTGATACTGTAAATACCTCCTCTGTCCAATTCGGGAGGTACCCTTTAGCAAAAACACTTTTCACTTTTGAGATACGAACTTTATCGCCAATTTTCACATCACTTTTCACATGAGTGCGTTTACGTTGGAATGATTCGCGCACTTTATCTACATTGTCAGCATTTACATCCACTGGTCTGAGTCCAATAGAACGATGGATAGAGTGATTGTAGGCATGGAGTGTATCTTGTAGAACCTTTGTCCAATTTTGTGTCAAGTTGGCAGTAAAATGTCGCCACAAGCGATTTTTTAATGTGCGATTAAAACGTTCAACGAGTGCAGCTTTATAAGCACTCTTTACACTAAACAACTCAATGTCATGCCTCTCAAATAATCTTCTCACATGCTGATTTTCAAACTCTTTTCCTTGATCACTCTGAATTCTTTTTGGAATCCGACCTTCTCGAAAAATTGTTTGGAATGCTTTTGCTACTCCTTTCCCTTCTTTAGTTTTTAAAGGTTGAGCCCACGCATAACGCGAGAAAATATCAATGACGGTTAAAATAAAATTATTACCCGAGTTATGTTTTGAAATGGAGGCGACATCGCACAAATCTGCTTGCCACTGTTCATCGATGTCATGAACAATATAATGGCGGGTGCGGTACTTCTTTTTCGCTTGTTTGTGGAGTGTATAGGTAGCCTGACCCTTTAACCATCGTTTCACTTGTGATTGTGGAAGACCACTCGCTTTTGATAATTTCTTGATAGATGCAAATCCTGCCGGATGTTTTACATCATAATAGATTGACTTCAAACGTTCAGTCGATGACGACTGACTCTTTTTCCTCCTTCTCATCTTTTTGCTTTCTTGCCTTTCTACATTTACAACAACTGCAGCATTTAGCTTTAGCGGTTTTGCGATCGTGTTCACATTGCTTAGGGGTTTCATTATGAGAGCTGGCGCAGCAAGTGCAAGTGACAACGACATTCACCTCTGGCGGCTCATTACATGGCAAGCAACACATCTGCTTCATATTAATAGTCTGAGAACATGTATTTCCTGGGAGGAGCTGTTTTACGCTTTCCTTTTACCAGTTTTAGTGGCGATGTAGATCTACGTCGAGTTCTTCCTCTTGTTTGCTTAGTGAGTGTGGGAGGGGATGTAGCAGGTGACGCCTTAAACCAATTTGTTTGCATTTTCATCGTCTGAAGCATTGGAGCAGTAGCCACTGTTGAATCAAGTTCTTTCAATGTCTCATTATTTAAAGCAAATTTTGGCACATTATGCTTTTTCAATAGTTTAAGAAAGTATGACCAACCAGGTGGAACATAGCCCTGACGGCGCTTTCTACGTGTCGCATACTGAATCAAGTCTTCATAACGTGAAGCATCAATCACTTTATTTTCATCTGTAATGATTTCTCCTCTATCATTTACATTGAGATGGGGTTCAATACTGTTGAAAAGAGATATGGCATGTGCGCGAGATGCTAAAGGTGTAGCAGTCGATACAGAGTCACGCATCTTATTCTTCAAGTTTTTCAATTGCTCAACAGTTTCCGATTGTAATAATACAGCACGATGTGGATCTTTGATGTGAACATTTTGCTGATAATCTATTTCTTTCCTATACATTTGATTTGCAAGAGGTTGCTTTACTTGCTGCATGGCAGTCAATTGTACATATTCATCATGAGGAATAACAATCATGCGAGAATAAGAACTCATAGTTTGTAGATAATCATGGGAGTTTTCAAAATATCACTTCGAAATCTAAATTCTTCCGGACACTCTTGCGTAAAGTCAATGAATAAGTAACCGTGTGGTTTTTCAGTAGCTGCTTGAAAAATTTCAATTAAGGCTTTTGATCCTCTGGGTGCAACTTGTCGCGCTAAAATTTCAAATTGACTTTTATCTCGCGGATTCTTGAAAATAGCATAATAGTGTGTGTTCAGGTTTCGTGTACGAGCTTCTTTTCCATCAGGAAACAAATTTTGTGTGATATAGATGATAAAGCACCTTTTATGGTGTGCTGCGCGAGTGAACATATCTGTAACATCTTTTGAATTCTTACTTTCTTTTAATAAATCATCCAATACAACAACATCATTAGACTGAAGTTTATCCACTGCAATAATTCCTTCATGTCGAATAAAGTTGCGACTTTGCAATTCCTGAAACAACGACGGTTGATAAATACCATAACACCAAATCACTCGATTGATAGGTTCCTTAAACAATTCCCTTCTTTTATCCAATAAATTCAGCGTGAAAACAGTTTTACCTGCATGAGATGGACCTGATACAGTCAGAACTTTATCACATTGAAGTCTGAAATCCATTTTATTACTTTGAGACTCAACATTTGCATAATTAACGCTTAGAGCCAAAGATATTTCCCAATAGGTTGCCCACGGCAGGAGCTATCATTGGAAGTATTGCTGAAAGGAAACCGCCCTTTTGTGTTAGAGTTTTCCTCTTTCTTTGAAGGGTGACTTTAGGATTGGAGATGAAACGCAATTTTGTGGCATATCGCTTAAGTAACTTTCGTTGTTTTGGTGCTAATTTCTTCGTCCTCAACTTTCTCACATGAGAAATAATTTCATGAATGAATTTATCGTTGGCATGTCGTATAGCATTGTATCGCTGATTTGCTTTCATTCGTCGGAGAGCTTGAATGGCTGAAGAAAACTTTGAAGACTTTTTACGTTTCGCCATTTTCCGTGTTAGTCTTTGCTAAAACCTATCTTTACCACATTTGCATAGGTACTAACTATTGCGACATAAGTGACACTCGAAATGAGCAATGTCACAGTGGTTACATTTGCAAAGTTGAATGCAATTACGTATGAAACAGCGTTGACAAAAAGCATGCTTACATCTCTTGAAGATGCGCTTTTCATTTCCATCCTTTCGCTTACATACATCACAACACATAGTTTCACCGTTACTGATGTCTATAGCAAGTCTTTTTGAAGATATGAATTTGCTAGCCTTTTCTAAATAATAGACGCATGTACAGAAGCAATATACTTCGAGAGTGAGCAGACATAGCTCGAAAACCAGTTGTGCTACAATCAAGTACCACTGCATTTTCAATTTTTCTTTATGGAAAGTTGAATGTGAATATCTGAAATCGCTTCAATCACTAGACTGCTACCATGATGGTTAAATGCGTTAAGACGTTCAGCAATTTTTATCATATGTCTTTTAAACAATTCTTCGGGGTGATCTACCACTTCCATTGAATAAGAAGCAAAATGGAAAGAGCGACTTTCCACCTCTTCCTTTCCAAAATGACTGAACTTAATTTTCGCAACTAATCGCGCCATGACAATGCTATCAGAGAATGTATTCATTAACTCTAGAAATAGAGTGCTAGCATCATCGACCACTGCTTCGATGTCGGTCTCATCTTTATGAAAATTTATCACATAATCTTGAACAGCTCCTTTTAAACTTTGCCTATGAAAATGTTATGTTCCGCAGTCGTTTGAGAAAGACATGCTCACCCTTTATCTAACCCATCCATTGCATGAAAACAACAACTCTTCTCATAGTAACATTTATTGAATAACGGTAACAAGCATGCATTATAAATCAATGGTTTGAAAGAGATAAAATAGATACAGCTGGTAACTATCATACAGCGAGCAATGATAACCATACAGGACTTTGGCAGTGCTGAGGTAAGGAGGAAAGAAGCATTGGTTATGAACGTAGCTACTACAACGAACAGACAAAATAGGAACAGACAAATCCTTAAAACGTTTCGTGACTTCATGATAATGTTGATTCACTCTACTATCCCAAGGTGGGAGCAAAATATCATCAATGATTAAATTAGGAAATACTTTCCTCTCCTTACCAGGATTATTACAAAAGATGCGTATAACATTGAAAGCAGCTAACCATCGCTTAAAGTCAATAAGAAGAGCACTCTCACAAGAAAAGCCATAGTCTTGCAAATATTTCAGATTAAGTCCATGAATGTGTTTTCTCGCCCATTGATCAACATTGGGATTGCAGTTGGCATGTTGATGATAGACACTGACAATCTGATATGTCCAATTGTTCATAGCAATAGCACTGAGCTCCTGTACAGGTTCACCCTCACAATCCATAAAAATGATGATAGAAGCCTAAAACGGAAATTTACACATCTAAGGAAACGTTCTATAACATATTACAAAATGAAGAATTACATCGATGCTTTTCACGACAAAATACACAAATGATATGATGGCAACGAAGAAGTAAAATGTATCTAATAAGACCACGTCTACGACACTCAAAGCACATAAGCGAATTGTCATAGGGTAGAGTTAGGAAAGGACTAGTAATTCTCCTTTGATTTGCGTTTTGATGTAGCATTCTTCTCCGACTTGCGCTTCGTACCACTGCTGTTAAGGATTTGATCAATTATGTCGTCCACGTTGGGTGGTTTTGGAATATATAGGATGGATTCCATATGCATGGAGAGAGAGGCTATTTTATTATCCTTATGCCGACCATAATATAGCCCATTCACTTTGAAAAGGATATCCTAAGTACCTTCTCCGAGCTCGTCGCATGTGATGGGTGTTGAATGATCTCCCTCCTTCTTATAGTAAGTGCACCAATGTGATACCGGTAGGCAAATGTGATTACCATCCCAAATCTTTCTATAGGGAGTATCCTTGTCATCTCTCGCCTTCCACTCTTGAGCAAGAGGAGTAGGAATGTCCATATTTAATGTCACGTACTCCTCAATAATATCAAGTTGGTGGCGAATGTACGGACTCACGGGGATCAGTATGTAGTCCCCATACTGATTGTGCATTATCTTGACATCCGTGGAAGGGAGCATTCCCGTTTGGAGTACTACGCCATGATCGTCATAACGCAAGACTTGTTTAAATTTACGCTGTAGCGGTGTAGGATTATGTACCTTGGTTGTTTCTTCCACTGGCCTCAGTTGTAGATGATCTGATCGTAGCGAACCTTGTAACGTTTGACCACCATTTTGTCCTACTAGTGCAGCAGATGGAGTAGATGCCTGAAAATGGAAAAGATTGTATTAAGTTTACGTTCAAGGGAAGAGAGGGAGGAAAGTAGCGACTTACCATTTTAGTTGGATAATAGAATAGGGAACTAGAGAGAGGAAATGTGCGTCCGTCACTCGTGTGATTCAACGATGGAATGATTCTCACTGTGGAAGGCTCGCTATTTATATAGAAATGCTTGATTCTCATTGGATGATGATCCTCATTGGACAATAACATCAAGCTGATTCCAAATCTGGCCTCCGTTTACCAATCCGAGCCTTCATTCGCCCGCTGGAGCTGTTTCTCGGGAAATTCTAACTCTATCGTTTTTCGTCAATCTCCCAAAATCTTAAATGGTGTCTCACATCTAAACGAAGACAGATAGGAACAAGGCGATTCTTTCAGTGAATTTGTCTCACTCTTAGCTTTCAAACGAGCTATTGCACGACTTTCTACGATCTCTAGAACCAAAGTTGGAAGATCGGTGCCGGGGGGGGGGGGGGACGTCAGCGAAACTTTTTCTCTCCGATTGACTTGAAACTCACCATACCGATGCAGAATTTCACGCTGAATCCGAATCTGGCCTCCGTTTTCCCATCCGATGCCTCGTTTTGACGCTACAGCCCAAAACGTCCAAAATTCTAACTCTGTCGTTTTTCGCCAATGTCCCAAAATCTTAAATGGCGCCTCACATCTAAACGAAGACAGATATGAACAAGCCGTTTCTTTCACTGAATTGGTCTCACTCTTAGCTTTCAAACGAGCTATGGCACGACAAAATCCGTCCACTAGAACCAAAGTTAGAAGATTGCTGTCGGGGGGGGGTCAGTGAAATTTGATGAAAAATGTTTTGGTGACGGTCCCAGGTCGAAATTCCACACTTAAGAAAATTTTCAAAATTTTACCCATACAAAGTCACTCTGACACTTAGGATTTTTTCAGGTGAGCTACGACAGTCCACCCTCCCAACCTGGCCGGCGCACCACGCCAGCCTGGCCGGCACACCACATCACCGCGTTCTATACGACGGTCGGCCAGAGGGGGGGGACGTCAGAACCAAAGCACCACGGCGGCCGACCACGACACTCTGCCGTTCCAGAGGGGGGGACGTCAGACCCGAAGCACCACGGCGGCCGACCACGACACTCTGCCGTTCCAGAGGGGGGGGACGTCAGCGACGGCGGCCATCTTGCGCTATCCAGAAGTGGAGTTTTACTTACTACTTCTATGA
>CAJQUW010011767.1:0-73778 GCA_907163375.1 Prostheceraeus crozeri | reverse complement strand
TTATTGATTTAAGTGCACAAACGGAAGATATTATTAAGAATGGTTGTGATATGACAATATCGAAAAGAATAATTCAACAACATCTTTGATGGCTTATGGTTTATTGCTAGAAGACGCCGAATATTCTATTGAAATTCTTAATGGGAAGATGGTTAGGATAGGCTAAAGCCAGAGGAGCTTCGCTCCGATCGGCTAAAGCCTCTGAACAAAGTTCTATAGGTTAATTAAAATTTTTGGTAACTTAAAATTTGTTCTTAACTTAAAATTTTTTATTAAGAAATGGCGCAAGTGAATAATAAAACGGTTGAATTAAAACTACGTAACATCATTGACAAAAATACACCTAAAACTATTACGGTTGACAAAAAGAAGTATTACATAAGTAAACCAATGATAGAGAATATTGAATTACAAGAAGAAAAGAATGGTGGAATTCTCCCATTAATTCCACTAATAATAGGAGGTATAGCAGCAGCAGGAAGTGTTGCAGGTGGGACAGCTGGTATTGTCCAGGCAGTAAATAAAAATAAATCAGAGAAGGCAGCATGAGAAGAACAAAAACGTCATAATAGAGAGTTAGAGAAAGCAGCGAGGGGGCAAGGGATAGTAGATAACTCTATTAGTAAACTAAATTTAGTTGATGAACTGAAACGAGTTCTTAAAAATGTACTACATTATATTGATGATTTAATTGAAATAAAAGAAACAAAAGATGGTTCTGGAATATATCTAAATCCTAGTATGGTACGAGAAGATTTAATCTTTAAAAATGAGCGAAGTGGATTCTTTGAATTTGAATAACTTAAGAATTTCAAATCTAGATCTAATGGATTATCTCTTAAAAGTACATAGAACCTCAAATTGTCACCACACCGGAGGTGATATACAAAAAGCATTAGAAAACTTTCCTGGATTTATTTGGAGTAAATATTCGCAAGAGAAACATCTACCTGGACATAATTTTACTGGCCCCGGCACAAGATTAGATTTAAGATTAAACGATGATAATACACCTAGAGAAAATAGTAAACCAATAAACGGAGTAGATGCAGCAGCTTATAGACACGATCTAGCTTATCGAAATCATGACTTAAGTTCTCGACATGAAGCAGATAAGAAAATGATACAAGAATTAGATAATATTGAAAAATAGAATTGAAAAAATGTTTGTTAAGAAAGCTTTACAAGCAAAAATGCTTTTTTTGGCCAGGGGATAGATGAAACCTACGCGTCCGAAATTCATAGGGAATACAGAAAGCCGAAATGTCTATTGAAGGTAAAAGTATTTAATAAAGATGATATTTGGAGTGCAGATCTAATCAATATGCCGAATGAAAGAGGGTTTAGGTACGCATTGACCGTTATAGATTTATATACACGTTACGCTTGGGCAAAGCCTTTAAAAAACAAGTGGTCAGTCAGTTAAATATGCGTTTGAAGAAATCTTTAAGGAAAGTAATAGAACACCAAGGAAACTATTCGTTGATAAAGGATCTGAATTTTATAATAGAAATGTTAAGCCACTATTTGAAACCGTTTATTCAACTGAAAATGCTGGAAAGGCTGTAGTAATAGAGCGATTTAATAGAACGCTAAAAGGCAAGATCTTCAAGAAATTTACAGAACAAGGCAATCAGAAATAGTTGAAGATACTACCAGGAATTGTAGATCAGTACAATAATAAAGCTCATTCAGGTATTGAAGAAACTCCAAAGAAGGCTTCTGATGATCCTGATTTAATACGGAAGAAAATATTCGAAAATAATTATTCGAATGAGAGTAATCCGAATTTACAGAAACGTAAGCCGAAATTTATGATTGGAGATAGAGTTAGAATATTTAAATATAAAAATAAATTCGAGAAAGGCTTTGTTGGCTATTGGACTAAAGAAATATTTGAAGCTTGTAAAATAAATCAAACTTATCCGATTACTTATGAAATTGAAGATTTAGATGATGATAAAATCACTGGCAGATTTTATCAAAACGAATTACGAATAACTGATTTTTAATTTTTGGATTCATTTAATTCTAACATAATATCAAGAAATGATACTCCTGCCTGTAATTTCAATAAAATATAAAGACATAATTGACCACAGTAAGTTGATCCTGGTTTTTGAATTTGAAAAGTATTATGTATTCCATTACCAAGTATTTCTTTTACTTCATTTGTAGGAGGTAAACCATATGAGTCGAACCAATAGTTTTGCTACCAATGTACTCCTTTTTGTTCTGATGTGTGGAGATTTGTGATGAAATTTACATTATTTTTTAGTTGACATAATTCGTCACGCATTAAGACGTGGAATTTCCTTATTCCTAATTGTTTAGCCATTTTCTCTAGATCAAAGTTTGTAGTTGCTTGTTTACCGTATTGTTTTAGGAAGTCTTTTATCTTACTCATTTTATAATAAATAAATTCTATTATACATGTATTACCCTAAATGTAAAATCAAAAACAACGCATGCCTATTTCACTTTGGATACATTCACAGAATACATGAATGATATGCCCACGCGTGGCCAAGGTTTCATTGGATGGAAATGATTGATAACAAAAGGGTTAAATAATCAATTATTCCAAAAACACTCATCTTGTGAAAGACACTGCTTCTCGGTTGAAGTTGTATGATTTGTCTTGTTAGTCCTTTCTCTTCTCTGACGTTTTACTTGAAAAACGAAGTGATAAAGACAACGCTTTATATTAAGTTTATTCACAAGTTCAGTCTACTACAGTAGACCAGAAAGCAATAGAAATTAATTTTCTATTTTTAAATAAGAGAACAAATGTTACTACTCATAAACTTTGTGATCCAAAACTCATTCCTTCTATGGGATATGGTTTGTTCAGTTCTTCAATATAAGCGCTAAGGTCTTTGAAATGTTTTCTAACAAAACTAATGGGCATTGATGAGTTAAGAAGTAAATGATGAGGTAAAACTAGTGAAGATAATTTCATTAAAAAATAGCAATAACTTACATTGTAAAAAATTCCAAACCGTTTAAGTTTTTCAGAAAAATATTTTCCTGTTCTTATCACAAGCTTCCCATATCTTCTTAAGTCCAAATCTTTGATATGATGCACTTTTCAATAACACTGAATTATGCTCGTTGTCGCTTTTAATTAAGTTACAAATTATATTTGCACTATTTTCTATTGAATCGAATTGCTCCAGCGTGACGTCGAATGCCGAAACGTTTTCGACAATAAGGTACGAGTACTTTTCCAGTTTCTCTTTAAATTCTTCTGGCGATGTCATGTCCTTTGCTTTCTTTTTCTGAAACTGTTCCGTTTCCCACTCGTCAAAATATTTCCTCGCCGTTGCTTGATTCTCTTCGCTTATCAAATTTAGCAATAGTGGAGTATGATAAGCAAATGCTTTATAGGCAGTACGTTTGGGTATCTTCCAGTTTTAAAATAAGTTCCAAAGGCAAAATAGAAACGAAGAAATTTGAATAACCACAGACGAATGATCACGAACGACGACTTGTAGCCTGAAGAATGAAATTCAGCTAGTATAACCTTCACTGACAAGAAATAGACTGAAATGAATTGAAATAAATTCTGCACGACAGTATGTGTATTGTTTCATGAATGATAGTAGCAACCGTTTGTTTCATAAATTCATTGTTTCATGAATGCTAGTAGCAACCGTTTTTTGCTAGTAGCAACTGATCCATAAAGTTGTTCAATCATCTGCTATCAGAGCGCCGGAATAGTCCATCTTTTTCTTAATTTATCATAATGTTCTAGTCTTAGTAATAATTGGGATTCTTTATCTTTCATATACCTTATCCTGTCTTTGTGTTTTGTTTTGTCCATTTGTTCCAATATCGGATATGAAGGGGCTGATGGTTCTTTTGTTTTTTCATTTTCATCTTCCATTTTTTAAGCAAATATTTTACCACAATGATACAACAATGCCGCTTTGTTTTCGTTGAGAAATTGTGTCATGGTAGGAGACGATCTATCTTCTGTTCATGTACATATTAAATTCAAAACTACTCATACTACAGAAGTAGCAGAGTTCTGTTATCTTTTTAGAGAAAAGTTCTGTTATCTTTTAAGAGAAAAGTTCTGTTATCTTTTTAAGAGAAAAGTTCTGTTATCTTAATTTATCAAAATGTTCTAATCTTAATTCATCTAATCAAATTTCATTTTGTGAATTTCGGGAGGGTCCTATTTTTTTAATCTACCTGGGTATGAGATCCGACGCAGAGCGAAGCGATGCGTCGGATCTCATACCCTATACTACTCTCGTCAGCGAATCTGGCAGTCACGTGGATAACTTCCTTCTGTGTTAGAGCGTGTCAAACACCAAGCAAAAGTCATGGTGTAGGCGTGTTTTCCAGCGAGGTAACTGTTTGACTTCATGTTATTGAGTGCTCTATGAACTCGGATAGGCTTCATCTTTGCAAGTACTTCAGAGAAGGATGCTTCAGTATTTCGTGAGTGCTTGTTTCCGGAAAACAACGAGATGCTAAAGCAAGACGGAGCTTTCTTCCACAGTGTCCGTGTTGTGAAACGATATTTTGATGACATCAGCGCCACTTTGTTCGAACGGACATCTCCGACGTAAACCTTTCAGAATATTAATAGACTATCTCGAAGCGTCCGCTACATGAGATATTGCATAAGATATTTGGGTTACTAGCTATAAAACAACAACGCAGTGTTATGATGTCCAAAGGAAAACGCTACAAAGGTCTACAAATTCTACGAAAGCCCTACGAATTTCTAAATCCGGTTAATTGTGTTCAAATTTAAAATTTCCAAATCAAATGAAACTAAAAAATGAGATTGCAGTAGGCCTGCAATATTTATTCAGCATTCATTATAGTACGCATAATATACAAACTGCATTGTGAAAATTATCTCAGATAAATTGAACTAATATTTTGTCGCATCTGACATGGCAATCAATTCAAATTTCATTAACTTCCGTTAATTTTTGATTTAAGTATAAAGTTGTATATTTGATGTAAGAATGATATTCATTGAAAAGGGCATGGTGCAAGCATGCGTATGACGGGTGAATAGTAAATTGCACGAGGACAAGATTATAATTCATGAATTAGCCTACAATGTGCATATAGATGAACTGATTTGTTTGAATGCCGCATGTACGAGTACGTTGTGATAACAATCACTGGCTACATCATAAATATTTCTATTTTTATTGATACCAAGTCAAATATCAAAACGATTTTTTTATTAGATACGAAAGATCAAAATTATCGTATTTCAGATTATCATGTATCGAATGAGCAATGAGATTCATGGAAGATGTAGGATGCGAAAGTAGATTGAGCGGCTAGATACTTTAGATATGAAGCATGTATGTTGATAATATTTTGATTTAATAATTGAGATATTTTGATCAATTACATATTTCGAAAATATTAAGGCTCTGATGAATCCTCATTAAAGATTAACCATTCTAATCTCTACCAGAGAATATTTTCTACGAAAGACCAACAAAATCAAACGAAACAACCAAAACGAGGATCAACTTTAAATAAGGCGAATATTTCTAAGAAACTTTTTGAACGCTCTTAAATATCGCCTCACTTGATACGCACGCTTGCATGACAAAAATTTGTTTGGCAGCTTCTGACATCAGTGGAAACTTTTCTTGCTGACTTCCCCCTCATTTTAGTGGATCGAAGACAGTGTCACCGTCGGCGTGTTCGTCGTAATCGATGCGGGGTCAGAAAAGTTGTGGAGGTTTCTGCATGGGAAGGTCGACTTAAAGAAGAAAAAGGGTCCACTTCTATTATTTTTTAGGCTACTTTGGCATGCTTTCTCGTTCAATGGCTTCCGCCTCTTTTTCTTTATTACTTAAATTTATCATGGGTGAAACTGTCTGGAAGTGGGTTAACGAAGTCTGACCCACGCTAAATGTGACTCACGACCCACCTGACCCACCAACTTTTCCGAAAAACATCGAAAAACTTTCCCACGGCCCACGTGACCCATTTGACCTACGACCCACTTTCAACTCTGACTCAAGGCTCGACTCGACGCTAAATGTCACTTTTCACCAGTCGTCGACGCTCCTACTGACAATGGAGAGTGGCAAAATTAAGCCTATTAGAGCTTCATGCATGGGGTCAGCTACGACACTTTCCTTGTGCGCAATCCTTCTGACAGTCCTTTTCATACATCCCTCGTTGAACAGTGAGTGACGCATCACTGATGTCACGCTACTGCCATCTTCTTCATACCTGGGACGACGTGATTAGTCCCTCTTGCGAACGATAGGCCTACGCTTTCAGAATCGGCCATATTGCGGCGTAGATTTATCATGTTCCACAACGTCGTCGTCGGTTTGCTACATAAGAATGTCGCCCCCTTTTTTGCATAGGATCACTTGCTTAACTGAAGAAATAAATGAAATAAAGCAAAAACATAATATGCTTGAACAAAGTATGTCGGAGATGCGAATGTCACATATTGAAGCTGCAAACGGTATATTCGATGAAATTGAAGAACGAATGAAACGCGATGAAAATATAATTATCTCTGGGGTTGAGGAACTAACGACTGGTAATATCGAAGCACGTAAACAGCATGGTAGTGAAAAATGCGAGAATATTTTTTACTTTCCTTGGGTCCTCCATCACAGCGGTTGACGAAACTCGCCGCATTGGCCGTGTGGGTTCAAAAAATAAATGCTTACTTCTCATTAAATTCAAAACAACTGATTATGAATGTTCAGTACTGCGAAAAGCCAAACATTTGCGAAGTAGTTCCGAATATTAACATCTATGCATTAACAGTGACAAAACGAAATTGCAACAAGAGCAAGACAAAATTCTGAGAGAAGAGTTTCGACGAAGGAAAGTAAATGAAGATGTTGTCATTTTCCGAGGTCGAGTTATGGAACGCAAAGATGTTCAACATTTTCGCGAACGTTTTTGAAATCTGCAGAACGGCCTAACACTGAATTTCCGACCCTTATGTTGTTAAACGCACAATCAATTTTTCCTAAAATTGATGAGCTTTGAGTGGCTGCAACCCTGAAGAATCAAGACAATCTGTGTGACAGACCTGGTTAAGGAACTCTATTTAGAACTGCTACGTGTCTGTAAATGGCTTTGATATTGCAAGGTGTGACCGGAATAATAGAAGAAGTGAAGGAACTATGATATATACACGCTGTAATTTACACTACAAACTTCTTTAATTTTCTTTTCCTGCACCTCTGGCCATCGAAGTGTAGTGTAATACTCTTCGACATGAAATTGATAGTAATAAATGCTTACGTTCCCCTCAATATCGACTCATCTACATCGAACGAAATCTTGTCATATTTCATTACTTTAGTAGATCACACTCTACTGCTTTTTCCGAATTCAATATTGCATTTCTCGGTGATTTTAATCAGCTGAACACAAACATGTCGTGCAATGAGTTGCAACTTGTAAATATTGTCTGTAAGCCAACCGGGGGCAATGATATTCTAGTTGTTGTTCTAGTATCAGACGATTTGACTGATGTCTACGATTACAAATGTGCAATGTGCGGTTCTCCTATTGGCAATGCGGATCATAAGATGCTGACTGTTGCTCCAAAAGCGCAAGGGGTTTCTCACACAAGCTCAGTTCGTCATGTAAGTGTCTACGACCTCCGCCCCTCTAACATCTCCAAGCTGCGACTTGCTTTTCTAACCTCTCTTGTAAAAAACAGTGACAGATTGCTTTCTTCAGATGTGAACCAACAATGTGACTATTTTCTTAAAATCTCTGCGGGAGCTAGTACACTTAAGCGTACCAACATCTGACGTCATCATGACCGATCGCGATCCCAAGTGGATGACGCCAATAACGAAACATGTCATCAACGAGAAATGGAGAGCATACCAGAATGAAGACTGGGCGCGCTTTAAGAAACTCAAAGTAAAAGTAAAGAAGGAAATAAAGATAGCAAAGGATATATGGGCTTCAAAAATCAAGAGATCAAGTGGAGGTGTCTGGAAAATGGCAAAGGAGATAACTGGCTCATCCTCTCGCAACAAAAAGTCTATTTGACGACCTGCCTCATCAGGGAGATTTCGATCACTTGCTATGTGATATACGTGAATCTCTATATAATTCACAACCCTCGAACACAGATTCCTTCAGTCTTCATGTCGACGATTGTTGGGATGTTGAAGTGACGCGGCAGAATGTTGAAAGTTTGATGAGGAGGCTCACAATGATGTTCCAAACACAATTTATCGTGCACTTTCTGACATTCTATCAGTATTCATTGCTTCAATTATATGTAATTCAGTTCGAGAATTTTTCCAGACTCTCTAAAATTTGGAGTTACCATACCGCTTCCTAAAACCATTCCTGCGGACACTGATAACTTACGGCATATTGCTATTCTCCCTACTGTCGGGAAAATTATGGAACGTGTAATTTGTAAGCAAATGCGTTCTTCTTTTATACGAGAATATGGAAGAGATCAACATGTTTTTAGGCAAAGAGCTTCTACGGTAACAGCACTTATTGATATACACGACAAAGCTACCAGATTATTTGATGATCCTGCATATATTGGGGCAGTCATAATCAATATAGATCTCTCCACGGTATTTGATCATGTGTCACATTCCATGATCCTTAGAAATCTTCTAAACAGAAATTTCCCTCCTGGTTTTGTCATGTGGCTTCGAAGTTATCTTCATGAACGTTCAAATGTTGTGCGAATTGAAAATCTCCTAAGTGCTCCTTATTCTATAACACCGGGTGTTATTCAGGAATCCATACTCGGTCCATACCTTTTCTGTGTATCCACCAATGACATTGTTCCTGCAAACATAGATACTCATGTCGTCAAATATGCAGATGACATTTATCTTGTCGTCCCTTTACCAAGATGCGTTGACATCCAAAAGCGAATCTCCGACGAAATGGTCAATGCACAAAGCTGGTGTCGTAAGAAGGAACTGCGACTGAATTCTTCAAAAACAAAGATTATGTACTGTGGGCGCTTTCAGCAAGTATCGGACATCTATGATTCTCAGACTGTGGACCAGATGAAAATCCTTGATGTCACAATCGACAAGAGTTTGGGTTTTGCACGACACATCGAATGATCAGATCAAAATCCGCTTCCCGATTGCATCCTCTACGCTTACTCCGACCACATGTTTCCAAAACTGAACTGCATAGTATTTATATATCGCATGTTCGCTCAGTTATGGAATACGCATGCCCATGCTTTTGCGGCATAAATAAGGAGCAGTCTCAACCACAGAATTAAATATTTTGTTTTTCTGCTTCGGTTTGCTAGAAGTTTGATTAACACGAAATTGACGGCACATCGAGGAACCTATTAAGTGGGCAAAAAGGAATTCCTGATACCTTAAAGAGATAGGAAAAAAGTCGTGCGTCGCTTGCGGATTAATGTGAGTTCAAGCAAAGTGCTTCGATTGCCACAATTCCTTCAGATTCGAAGAATTCAGATCATTGCGCACAAGTTTTCTCCATAATGTCGGCCCTTCCGATCATAATTTAAAAAAGTAGCAGGCGTACGAAAATTTGTTAACTTGATGATTTCACCATCGTCTTCTCACCATTCCTTACTGCATAGTGCATACACTGAATCGAATGTCAGCCAAAACAGCGATGTGTGTTTTGGTGTGTGCGAAGTGATATCACAGCACGCACGCATCTCTCACTGGCTCTGGTGTCCTCTGCTGACAGCTTATTGTTTGCCATTTCCAATCGCAAGCGATACACGAATTATGTATTCGAGAAGGAGCAAGTTGTCTAATTCTGTGATGTGCCATTTCGATATTAAGGCTACATATAACCCTTCCTTTCTAGGAAACCGAAGCGCATGCAGATGAATCTAATTCTGTGGTCTCAACAGTTGGAGCGCATCGACAAAAGAGCGCACGGAATCATTTTTTATGGAGATACACATCGATCATGTGAATGCACTTCGGACTCTGTAGCATCAAGACGACTTTCATTATCGAAAAAGTTATTTCTGCATGTTTGTAGCATTCCGTTGCATATTCTTTCTTCGCTGACTCCAAAGATTCTGCCGCGTACACGGAAATTTCAGTCACTTCACCCGCGTACAACTGCAGGATCTCGTTATTTTTTCCGTTTATTACTCAAGCTGTAAACTCTGACAATTGTGTATGACGCTCTATTTTGCAACAGTATTATTCTGTGTATGATATCACTTCTTGACTTGTATTGCACGTTTTCAATCAAATATACAACACTACTATATAAATACTGTGATATTCAATTTTTTACATATATATTTGTGAAAATGGCTCAATCAAGATAAATTAATATATATTCACAAATTTTCGTGATTGCAACTGCAATAAGTCATCAGGCAATAAGGTGATAGAAATATTACAAAACATTATTTTGAAACTATGCCAATACAGTCTTGTGTACCTTATGTGCTGATAAAAGAATATAAAAATGTAGCTATCCTAATTACACTAACTGTTGACGAAAGTCAACATAGATATATCAAGATCAATATGGCGATTGATAGAATTATTATTGGAGTACCATACTTCCATAAACAGTCGTCCATGGCGATGTTAATATGTATTCAAACTTTTGGTTTGTTCCCAGTTAAAATGATGACTTGTCTCTTGAATGTGTGTTGAAATTTGTGATCTCGGATCAATTCTTCTTACTACCAGCTTGTGTTCATGAATGCGAGTCTTAAGTTGTCT
Source organism: Prostheceraeus crozeri (assembly GCA_907163375.1). Lineage (NCBI taxonomy): Eukaryota > Metazoa > Platyhelminthes > Polycladida > Euryleptidae > Prostheceraeus > Prostheceraeus crozeri. Next base: position 63,069 of record CAJQUW010011767.1, on the reverse strand, counting down.
GCTTGTCTGTCCAATGTATCCTGAATTGCAGTTTTGGCATGGTATTTTATATTGCGTAATCTGATTTCTTTTGTTTTGGTTTACCAAATATTGAGCGAATTGTGTTTGCTGGTAGATGAGCGATCTTGATGTTGTGTTGACAAAATTTTCGGGCCACTGATTTTCCAAAATATATATACATAGTAGGGGTAATGACATTAAACTGCATCAGTCATTCCAATGACAGGTAGTACCTTACCCCAGTAAGGGCCCGGAGGCTCCGGATATGTCCCTACTGGCAGTTCTGGTCCTCCACTGGCTTGAAGGGCTGCTCATGACTCCTAGCCTAGCCATCACATGATATTGGTTGATTCCAAACCACCTGCTGCCTTGCAGGTTGTGTCTCGTCAGGAAAAACCCAGGAGATGGAAACTCCGATTGCAAACCACCTGCTGCCTTGCAGAGAGAGCCTCTTTAGGCAAAGGTTAAGACAAGCGGTAGTCTACACAAAACCACCTTTTCCAACCCACAACTTGGCCAGCGTGGAAAAGTATTGGCCTTACCCCAGTATGAAACTTCGCTCAAAACAAAGGCCCCCAGTACCCAGCGGTGCAACCCCAGGCCAAGTAGGTGACACTGGAATGGTTAATTCTAGCACAGGGGTGCTAAGGATCACTGGTTTCAAAATTGTCACCACTCGAAGAAGAAACGGAAGGAAGTGAACATCATCACGTATAACGCAAGAGCACTAAAAAGTGATGGCCGTGTTCAAGAACTAGAACAAGAATTAGAAGACTCTAAGGTGAGATGGGATATCATTGGTTTGGCTGAAACTAGAAGGAAAGATTGCCAATATACAAGGCTAAAAAGCGGACATTTCTTATATACCACAAATTGAAAAATGGCCAGGCAGGAGTTATATATATATATATACGTTTATTTCTTCGGAATGGCAATCAATATAGCAGTTGAATACAAGAGAAGATACAAAATGAAATAGTCAAAGAAGTTTCAGAAAAAGATCAATCAGTTCAAACGTAGCGAATAAATTAGCAAACAGTCGGATGTGAGTCAGAACATCAAATTGTTATAAAGAATTGTACAGTACGGTACGAATGTAGACGAGCGGCGGGCTGTGGAGCAAAAAGGGATTGTTAAATGTTTTGAGTATGGAAGTGGTTTCGGGACAATGTCATGAAGTTGGTGATGGGGATTCAGCATCTGACAAAACGTTTTCATTGCAAGCCTCTGTCGTCTACCCGTCAGCGCAGGCATGATCTGGCACTTGCATTCGTAGTCACAAATGAGTCGGTGGCATCTTTTACGGATAAGTTCAAGCCGTCTTGAGTTCTTCAAATTCAGACCAACGAAGAGTGGACAATTGAACTCAAGTATACTTCTAATGTGTGCGTTGTAAACTTTTATCAGTTCGTCTTTCGTAACACCAGATGATCGAAGTTGTTTCAGCAGAAAGATTCTTCGCGATACCAGCTTGCAAATATGATTAATGTGATTATCCCAGGATAAGGTCTCATTAAATACAACCCCCAAAATCTTCATTTCCGACACAAGGGAGTACTTGATTGGGAATGTCGTACAGTTGCTACGTCCTCGAACCAACATAACTTTAGTTTTATTGGCATTCAAGCTCAAGCCATTGTGCCGACACCAATTCTCCACATGCTCCATTTCAGAGTGCACCAGCAAATTCAAATTAGTGGCTTTTGAAATTGGTACCGCAACAACTACATCATCAGCGTACTTGAAGATTTTTGAGCCAATTGTTTTCGGTTTGAGAGTGCCCATATGACATGAAAAAAGATAAGGAGCAATGACAGAACCTTGGGGTACCCCAGATGTAATCAGTGCGAGAGAACTATGGGTGTTGCTTATTTTCACGCGTTGATGTCTATTCTGCAGGTAGTTGGCGCACCATTTGAGGAAGGATGGTGGAAGATTTGCGTCAACCAGCGTCTTCATCAAGCATGAGTGATGTACGGTATCGAAGGCACGGCTGATGTCAAATGATATCAAAACAACGCTACTGTATTCTTTGTCATCCAAGGAAATAGTTATGAAGTCCATTAAAGCAATTTGTGCCATCAGTGTCGAAGATCCAGATCGAAATCCGAACTGTTCTCTACCATATATCATCACAAAATCGTCTTTTAATGAGTTAACAACAAATTTTTCCAATATTTTTATCAGTGGAGGTAAAAGAGAGATAGGTCGAATATTGTTAATGTCAATTTCCTTCGATTTCGGAACAGGAATAACATCTGGTGTTTTCCATTGCTCAGGGACATCAAAGAAGCGTATCGAAAGTGAAAAAAGATGAGTAACTGGACCAGCAATGGCTTCAGCGCAGTCACGAAATATTCTAGAAGGGATTTTGTTATTGCCAGAAGCTTTTTTGATGTTGATTTTGGATAGTGCGTTGCGGACCGATGCAACCGTGATGTTCGGAGACCATGACTTTTCATTTTCTGAAATATCCTTCATTATGCTGGACCAATTTTGGAGAGGAGAGTAGTGCTCACAAATAGCAGAATTGATTGATTCTACTGCAATTGTTGGATTTTCAAACAAGGCAAGGAGCTTGGCCGGTTGATTGTCGTTTGAGCTACTTTTTGTACCATTTACCACCTTCCAAATACCTCCCGCAGTTTTTTTCAACCTTTTAGTCCAACTGTTTTTCGCGTATTTTATTTCAGTGTTCAATTTATTCTTAAAATGATAGTACAGTGGAAAATTTCTGGTTCGAAAAGCTTTATGTTTGCAGTCAATCAGATGTTTTAGCGCCGGAGTCATCCACGGCTTGTCATCGACTTTCATTACAACATAGTTATAAGGAATCGAAGACACAGCTTCTTCGATTTTCTCATAGAAATATGACAGTTTATCCTTCAAGCTATCATCTGTTTGGTACCACTTGTGCCACGGTACTTGGTTGATTAGTTGAGCTATTTTAGTCATATTGCTCTCTCGATAGTCATATACTTTACATATCTTCTGTGGAATGCACTTATGTGTGTCACTTGCCTTCATGATTATTGATAAATAGTCAGATTTACCAAATGCAGGACCAGGAAAGACATTGGTGTACTTAGATTTGAGAGAATCATCGACGAATACTTTGTCTAACTGCGAACCTTGTCGAGTTGGAAAATTTACAATTTGCGAGAGACAAAAAGTATTTTTAACGTCTACCATCGACAACTTGTTGAAGTCACCGCAAATGATTAGCCGAAAGCCAAAAGAGGAACTGTCGAGCATCTTGTCCAAATTGTCAAAAATTGAATGATCCCATCATTTGCGGTTGATCTGAGGTTGGGCGGAACATAAACAGCTATCAAAACCAACTTTAGACGAGGAAACTGAAGACACAGACATTCCATGGCCGTTGGGGCTGAGATGTTATTAAGCGTATCACATCTGAAATCATTTCGAATATAGCAGCAAACACCTCCACCAACACGACCATCTTCTCAATCTGCACGAAACGGGCTCGAGTAGCCTGGTAGCGAAATCTGAAAGTCAGCGATGCCGTCGTGGAGCCAAGACTCTGTCAGAACCAAGATATCCGGAGAAAACGTTGACGTAAATACATTGAGTTCGTCAATTTTATTTGGCAATGATCTCACATTCGAAACAACAATAGAGGGTAAAAAATTGTCGGTTTGATGCAAAGGAACTGTGTCGGTATAAGAAGTTAAAGAAAATGCTGTTGTGGATTTGAAGCAGTATCTTTTGGGATAAGTTTTCCTCTTCTTATAACCATTTCAATGCCATTTTGTCGATGTCGTTTCAAGTCATCCATCAACTCCTTATTCTTTGCTCTTTGGAAGAACGTCAGATCAGGATTAATGTAACACTGATCAAACACACTTGAACCTCTCAGCAACTTGGCTTTTCTGAGAAACGACCGTTTATGAGAAACATCTTCAAAGATAACTCGAATAAGTCTTGATCTCTGCAGGTTCCTCCCAATATGATATATATCTTTGATCTCATACTCTTCAATCTCCAACTCCTCGGCAATGGCAGCTATTTGCTCTTTGTCCTTTACTTTTCGTTCATCAATATCACCCGACTTGTGTTCTGGAATACCTGATACAATTATATTGCATTTCTTTGATTCCCGCATTGAAATTTCTGACACCGTTTCCTCGAAATTGATATCAATCTTGCTTTTTATTAGAAGATTTTCTTCAGTCAGATCATTCATTCTTTGTTTCATTTGTTGCATTTCATTTTCGTAGCGTGTTTGGGATGTGATTACGGTTTTCAAGGACTCCTCCAAACCAAAGATACTAGATGACAATGTGCTGATTGCGGTTTGGATGCCTGCTATCTCCGTCTTTATGAAGTTTTGAATGTCTTCTTTGAGATTATCAAAGCGTTGTTGTTGGACATTATTAGAAGAGTTTGATCTGGTTTTAGGTTTCGGTGTTGCAGCATTCATTTTGCTATGAAACGTTACAAAATTGTCAAAAATGGAATTAAACCCTGAACCTTACACGTTGCAGTCAATGAATTAAGCCACTGAACTATGGTAGTATTGCCTCGCTCGATCGGTCACAAAACTGAAGATCGTAGAATTACTTTGATGAATCGAGAATCGGCCGGCAGTCACGTACTAATAGATTTTCTGCGCATGCGCAGAATGACAGTTACCAGCTTTGACTAAAAAATGTGCTCCTTACTCAAACTGGTTGGTCCCACGAAGTTGCACGATACACCAAATTATTCCTTACACCGCGACGAGTCGAATGATCATTGACTTATGAAATGATATGCGATGAAAGCCGAGGACAGAACCAATCACGTGAGAATAAGACGATCGAGCTGCTGAGCAGCTAGTACTCAAAGAGACAGTATCAATTTCGAAGAAAAGTGCCAGACATATATTCCTTAAAGAACCATGAATACGATGATATAATGTTCCACTGCACTATTTGATGATATAGCTGAAGAATTTGATAAAGATGGCAGTATGAATGATCGACGCAGCTGATGAATTCACGTAACACTTGCACGCTTGTGGATGTTTGGAGTTGGTTTATTAATAAGAAAATCTCGGTTAATATCATTGAAGTAAAATCAGCAAACGAAAGAATTGCAATAAATAGGCTGAAACTCAACGAAGGATACTGCATGAAAATTTTCCAAGTGTACGCGCCTACAACAAGCCACACGGATGAAGAGGTGGAAGAATTCTACGATCAGCTATTTGATGTACTGATGCCAAAGGAACACTTCACAGTAATAATGGGAGATTTGAACGCGAAGGTGGACAAAAGACAACACCCACAAGAAACCAACATTGGAAACTTCAACATCGACGCAAAAACGAGACGGGAAAAACACTCAATGAATGGACAAAGGCAAACAGCATGTTCATCATGAACGGCTTCTACCAAAAACCTAATCACAGAAGATAGACATGGCGTAGTCCAAACGGAGAAACACTGAACGAAATCGACTGCATAATTACTAACACTCCGTATATGTTTCAAAACGTAGCAGCATTGAACAAGCTAAACATCGGAAGCGGCCATCGACCTGTGACAGCAACAATGAAGATCGATCTAAGGAGAGAAAGGAAAATACTTCTGAGAAATTGCACAAGGAAGGTGGACCTAAACACGTTGAAAGAGAAGGGAGAAGAATTCCAATTAAAGCTGAAAAACCGCTTTGACCGTCTGCAGGATGACAACGACCTAAATGAGTACGCAGAAGAGATGATAAAGATAATTGGAAAATGTGCACAAGAAACAGCATATGCAGCACGTCAAAAGGAAAGCGCTGTCGGTAATGACACCAGCGAGTTAATGAAATAGAGAAGAGAAAGGAGGAGAGCCGGAGCTGGAAGGAGCAACATTGAATATGCAGAATTATGTAAAACTATCAGGAAGAACATCAGAGAAGAAATAAGAAAGAAAAATGTGGAGTACATAAGAAAAACTATCGAGCAAGGAAAAGTTTAAAGAAAACGAAAAGATCGTTCAAAACCGGACAAGAAACAATAACGGCATTAAACGACAAAGAAGGAAACGAATTAACCGACAAAGACAGAATACTCAAAAGAATTGAAGAATTTTACGGTGAGCTTTACAAAAGTAACAAGAAGCCAAAAATCACGACTACTTAGGGTCACGAACCAATGATCATGGAGGCGGAAGTTGAAGCAGCTCTCAAAAGCATAAAAAAAGGGAAGGCCGCAGGAAGCGATGACATCCTAATTGAAAGGCAAAGAAACAAAGTTTAAAAACAAATTTTATCAAAATTATTTAACAAATGTCTGCAACAACGAGAGATTCCATCAAGCTGGAAGAACGCTAATATGCTATTGCTGTTTGAAAAAGGAAACAGAAAAGAATTAAGAACCACCATCCAATCTGTCGGTCATCAAATATTTATAAATTATTCACGAAAATCATATCCAACAGAATTCAGAAGACAACTTAGAAACGAATGCAACTTACCTCTGTCTGGCATCCATCGACTATGAAAAAGCATTCGACTCCATTGAAACGCAATTAACGTTAGCTGCTCTACGACTACAAGCAGTTCAAGACAACTGTACAGAACTAGTAAAGAACATCTATACAGATAGCTCTGTAACAGTAACAAAGAAAGCAAAAAGATCAATATAATGAAAGGAGTCAGACAAGGCGATGCCATCTCTCCAAAGCTTTTTTCCGAGCTTTTGAATTCCGAGCTCCAAGAATTTTTTTCTTCAGCGCTCGAGCAGATTTTCCGAAAGATTAACTGGGTAGAAAGAGGTATAAACATTGAAGGAGAAAGACTGTCACATCTAAGATTCGCGGACGACATTGTGATCATTGCGCAGTCAGCCAACGAACTGAAAATAATGATGGAGGATTTTATAAGCGAAAGTGAAATACACGGTCTGAGAATAAAATCCACAAAAACAAAGTGCATGTTTAACAACTTACAGTATGTAGACGGTCGAAAATAAATGGGAGAGATCGAGGAAACCGAGGACTACATATATCTCGGACAGCGATTCAGCCTCAATGAAAAGAACCAAGAGAAGGAAGTATCGAGGAGGATAGGTATAGCGTGGGACGCTTTCAACAAACATCGAGACATTTTCACCAGCAGTCTGCCTATCTCTCTAAAGCGGAAAGTACTCGAGTCATGTGTAATACCATCATTAATCTACGGCGCCTAAACTTGGACAATGACAAAGAAGACGGAACAGAAGATCAGAGCTACACAAATGAAGATGAAGAGAAGAATTTTGAAGACAACATTCACAGACAGAAAGAACGAATGGGTGCGAAGAATGACAAAGGCCAGGGACGCACTACAAATGGTGATGGCAAGAAAGTGGCAGTGGGCAGGACACATTGCCCGAATGTAAGACATTTAATGCACCCAAAGATTAACAACATGGAGACCATGGGAAGGAAAACGAAGAAGAGGAAGACCGCCAAGTGACATGAAGAAATTGCTCTGTTCTGCAACACAATTAACTGGCTAAAATTAGTCGGAGACAGAAGGTGGTGGAAGTGTCATACTGAGGTCTTTGCCCTGCAGTGGGCAGATATAGATAGGCTGATGACAATGACATATTAGGGTGGTTCAAAAAAAATCAAAAGTTGGAAAAGTCAAGGTGCACGTTGCCAAAAGTATTTCTTTTGGTAAGAAAATTGTACATGTAAAGTTTTAGCTCGATTGGTCAAGGTTTAGTGGTCGCCCAGAGAGGTCAAAGTAAGGTCAAATGTGCAAAAATTGCTGAAAATGGCCTCTGACGTCATCACGTGACCTCGGATGACCTTTCTGACCTCGTGAAATGATAGATAGCGGTCACATTTCTGTCTGTAATGTAATATATTACATTGTTCTAAGATGCTTAGCTTCATCGCAAAATTACATTTAAGGTTCGAAAATCATGCCTTTGATGGGTCACGTGATCAATGCAAACGTGTACGAGAGCATAAAATGTCAATTTGTGACCAAACCAAGCATTTTAGAGCCATACAGTGTATTACCAACGGATATAAATATGACCGCTATCTATCATTTACGAGGTCAGAAAGGTCATCCGAGGTCACGTGATGACGTCAGAGGCCATTTTCAGCAATTTTTGCACATTTGACCTTACTTTGTCCTCTCTGGGCGCAGACAGGTCTCTAGACCTTGACCAATCGAGCTAAAACTTTACATGTACAATTTTCTTACCAAAAAAAATACTTCTGGCAACGTGCACTTTGACTTTTCCAACTTTTGATTTTTTTGAACCACCCTAGTGGGGATGGTCATTTTGCTCGACATACTTTTAGTTATGCTCATATTCTTTGCATTTCTTTGAATTAGCTTCAGTACATTTCCAATGGGACTTGTTGCTCCTCTTTATGTTAATAATGTAGGCATATTCATTATAGAGGTTCATCATCTGATGTTTTTGTTTCTTGAAACTCCCTCCATCTCATCAAATTAAGGAAGCAAACTAATGAATATCGCAAATTGTGTTATCTAAAACATCCCATTCAAATTTTGATTTTAGCCTCTATGTAGATAATGCATACTGGAGATCTTTCCATGCGCATAGATGTCAATGTTATATTTATATGCCTATTTAGAGGTCAGCAATGATCCAACTGGAGGTCGCGTAAGCGACCTCCAGTTGGATCATTGCTGACCTCTAAATAGGCATATATGCGAATCGTAATTACATTGTTCAGGTTATCTATGGTACTATACAGAATTATGCCCAGTGTGATGTATCATGGACGCCTAGATATATGAAGCACCATATTTCATTTCATTTTATTCTGCGTCAATTAAGACAATATATCTAGCTTATGTGTGCTTCATATATCTAGGCGTCCATGGATGTATCAGAGTTATCGGTAAAATTTTAAAGAGGTTCAATTGATTCATTATTGTTATTATAATTACCTTAGCCATTTCATGACCGCTTTTTTCATCATTGTTGACCGCTTATTTGCAAATACAGTAAAATCTGTCTATAACGTACTTCGAAGGGACCGAGCCAAAAGTTCGTTATAGGGAAAGTTCGTTATAGAGAATGACATGTAGAAAAGCGCGAAAATTGAAAGGAAACTGATAGTAGATCCACCCTGATTATGCGTACACGGATTAACCTTCGTTTATGTGCTGATTAGTACACGCTTCAATTTACATGTATTTTGATTCGATATAAAATACAGTCAAAACAAATACATGTTTGCATGAAGTACTTGTAATACATGCATAGGTACCCTATACTACAAGTACTCGTAGCCTATTTGTACATAAAACAATCAATATAGAGTGAATGAGTATATAATGCATTTGACAAACTTATTTAGATTTACGATAACTTGTGATAAGCACATGTACAAAAATGTAGTAGCTACATGTATACAAATTCTGACAATTTCAATCACTTTTTAAAAAAGTCGGTGATCTTTTTCTGCACACAGCGATGCAGTCTTGAACACTGTATGGCACTATCAATGATGTTCAAGCATGCAATCACGTCACTATCACTTGGGTGGGATTCGAAGAAACAGTGAAGAAGAGTCACCGCGTCGTTGGCTTCCGATGCTGATGGAACCTTGTGAGCCTCGCCCTCTTCATCATCATCACTACCATCTTCGATGACTTCATCATCATCATCGCGAACGGAAGCAACAATTTCCGTATCCGTCATTACGGAATTCGTTGACACTTCCTCATCAGCATTGAGGTAGTCGGAAACTGTCGCATCGACTGGGTACTTCCCGAATTCCAGCAGTCTCTCGAAGATGTTTCCGAAGTCGATGCGTGTCTCCGTGTCTCCGAAGTCGATACGTGCCTCAGGCTGCCGTGCTTCCCTGCAAAATCCAGCTTTGAGGAAGCAATTGGAAATCGTGACAGAAGAAACGTTCTGCCAAGCGGTTCGAATCCAACGAAGGGATTGCAGAACGTTGACAACGGGAGTGTTCTCGGGATTGTTCTCCAGACTAGACAACACATGTAGAAGGAGACGGCGTTTGTAGAAGTCTTTCAAGTTCTTGATGATACCGAGGTCACATGGCTGCAAGTGACTCGTCGAATTAGGTGGAAGGAAGGCCAGATGGATAGCTGAGAGACGGTTAGCAGCTTCGGGAGGATGGGCACTGCAATTGTCCAGGAAGATGATGACATTTCTTCCTTCCATCCGGATCTTGTCATCCAGCTTCAAAAGCCAGTTCGTGAAGATTTCACCTTGAAAAATGGAATGGGATGAAAATTCAATGGGCAAGTCTCCACATGACGACAATGATACCTATAAATATCAAGCCTACATATATTTAATTTTTTGCTATCACAACATCAATATCTGATAGAACCAGTACGTGTGAGCATAGGCTACTATGAGATTTAACCAGTAGGTATAACGGATTATCAAAGTAGCCTACATGTACATTAGATCTACAGCGTATAGTGAAATGCATGACATTAAGACGTACAGTAGAATCCCGCTGTAACGGACAGGGAGGTTGGAAAATGTCCGTTATAACCCGATGTCCGTTATATGATGGGTAAGAATTCAGATAGGATATTGTCCTGGGAATATTTAAAGTGTACCGGTACGTTATAACCCAATTGACAAAACGCTATACGCTACCTTTCAAGCCTACGCTATATCCAGTGTACAATGTACATGTAAAAACAATGCTTCAATAAAACAGTGTTTGATCTCACCTGTCATCCAAGCTTTCTTGTTGTTCAAATATTGAATCGGCAACTTCTTGACATTCTTGAAGCACCTCGGTTTCGCTTACTTTCCTATCGCGAGTAGGGGAAGCTTCTCTGAACCATCCATGTTGGCGCCAACCAGCACAGTCAATCTTTCCTTACTGGCCTTTCCACCGTGACACTGCTCGCTTTTGTAGGCCAGGGTCTTGTTCGGTAGCAGTTTGAAGAAAAGTCCAGTTTCATCAACGTTGAACACATCGCTGTCTTCATACTGAGACAAGAGTTCCGGTAGTTTATCTTTCCAATCAGTTACTTCAGTTAGAGATACTGAATTGCTTTCTCCACAAACTGACTTGAAGACAATGTTATGACGTAGACGAAAGCTAGACAGCCAACCTTCACTTGCTTTGAAATCTTCATAACCAAGTTGTTTGGCAAATTCCAAAGCCTTTTCGCAAACAATTGGACCGGAAAGCGGCACATTCATGGATCGCGTCTGCTGAAACCACCGATTCATGGCTTCATCGACGTCAGCGAGAGTTGGCCTTCTCATCTTCTTTGCTGTCCCCAGCATGGACTGAGATTTCAAATAAGTCGCTTTCTCCTTCCAAATCGTGCTAACTGTTGATTTGCTCAAGTCAAATTCCTTGCAAATGTCGGCCTGCGATGATTGCTTCTTCTCAAGTCTCAGACAGATGTCTCGCTTTGTATCTAATGAAATTGCTTTTCGTTTTTGAGCCATTGTTAAGTCAAGATATGCGATTTCTTAGTCTGGCAAGTACGCTGATCGTGACTTCACGAGATACAGAGATACAGCAAGAGACACCGAAACAGGTGGAGTGAATGATTATATAAGAAATAGTACAGCCAATCACAGTTGACCAATCAGAGCACTCCTACGCATATGTTAAGAAGGTGTCTCGGTGTCTCAGAAATTTTAATAATACAGTAGAGCTAAATACAACATGGAAATTTAAAGTTCGTAAAACACAAGTTGTTGTGACACACAGCAGGGATCGTTGAGAGTTGATTTCTTGACACGGGATCCGCACGATTGCATCTTGAACACACATAATGGATGTGGGGATTCAATTGTAGCACCATGAATTTGAAGAAGAATAAATGGGAAAAAGCATTATCTCTGGGTTGAAACTGTGTAGTAACAGATGTGTCTTGCAAGGCAGCTTTTAAGGCTGTAGTCGTTTGGTCTGGATCAGGCTGTATTGTAGGGTCCCCCTTTGGCTGAAGTTCGTAATATATAAAGACAAATTCCTCTAGGGACCGAAAATTGAGTACGTTATAGTGAAAAGTACGTTATAGAGGAGTTCGTTATAGAAAGAGAAATTTACTATGGGAAGATAGGAGACATTTTCGGGACCAATCAGCTAGTACGTAATAGAGAAAAGTTCGTTATAAGCAGGGTACGTTATAGACAGATTCCACTGTAGTACCATAGATAGTCTGAACAATGTTTGGGAGTTCCATGATTTATGCCACAAATGATCCATAGAAGTCTGTGAATGATCTATGTCATAGAAAAGTAATACATTGATATCCGATGATCAATTTTTTCGAACAAATGAGCGCATTATCAAAATGGACCATAGAATTCTGCCTATGAGTTGTCGATGAAATGAACGTTTTTTAAAGATATCTTATCGAACAAATGAACAGGTCGAACAAAAAGAACTAAATCCATGTAATATAATTGTATTATATATAAGTCATAAACAATATATATAATAATTGGGAGGAGGATTCAAGAGACGAACGGTGACCCTCGATCCACTGCCAAGCAAGTGTTATTGTATATAATATCGCAGTCGATCTTATTGACTTTAAAATAGTGACGTTCCATTTAGTTTCTTTTCGTCAGTTATTAAAAAACGCAAAATTCACTTCAATTTCCATTTTATAATGAACCGGTACTTCGTACTGTTACAACGTCCAACTTCCAGGTTACAAAAATCTACATATGCTAAAATTTATGAATGTCCTTAGATAGTAAATGAAAATAGAATAAAAATAAAAATACGATTTTAAAACGAAGCTATGGAAGTATAACACAGAATCACCAAAAGGATATCTGAATATGGAAATAAGAAATAGAGATGGCTTGCTTGCCTCCAAAGAAAAACATAGACATGGAAGATATTAAAAAAGTGTGCACTAAGTGTACATGACCATTAGTCGGTGGGTATAGCGGCTACGCACAATTTATTGCTGGTGGAATCAAAACGCCTCGACTTTGTATATTTCAACATTGCTCAGTAACGTGAAAACTGCAAAACACATGTGCACACAATTAGTTTTTACATACAGTTCACACAAAATCGGGAGTGACTTACCGTTCACTCTACCAGCAATCCTGAAGGAATCCTTCGAAAAATTACTATTTACATCAGTGGTTCCCATCCTTTTTTTGCCAGGGACCCCTTACTTGGTAAAATTCATTTCTCGGACCCCCTTTCAGAAATGAAATTTGTATTTACGACATATGTATGTGCTTACATGTATCAGAAAATTAATGTTGGATTTTTTCCATGCTTAGTTCGTAAATGCAAGAAAATAGCAAACCTTCGAAATATAAATCTTTTTTAAGCAAAACAAATTAAATATAAATTTTGTGGTAGTTTAGAAATTGAAAAAACGCATATATACACACTTCGTTTGATTGGCATTAATGGTCAGTTAATTGAGCAATGGTCAGTGCGATTTCTGCTGCTCCCGCTTCCGAGAACAAATGTTTTCAAAACGCGGCAGAGTGTTACTCAGGCTCACTCGCATGTCAGATGCCACATTTAGACGGTTTCTCTTCTCTGACTTGATAGTGAAAAGCGCAGAGAATCCCGCCTCGCTAAGGTATATCGTGACAAATGGAATGAGATGCTCAAGCGCTGGCCGTGCAAGTTGCGGAAATGAAATAAGCTGCCTCGCCCAGAATTCTTCAGCGGTGGAGGACGTCTCCCGGAGAATTTCATAGCGTCACTTGCACGGAGTTCTAAAAGATCATCTTTGGTTGGCTCTTCATCAGGCATAAAATCGATGTTAAACTGAAATGGATCACGGATCCACGCATCAGCCGGATTCAGATCATCATCAGCAAAATATCCCTGAAAAGAATCAAGAAGCTGGGTAAGGTGAGAGACAATGTTCTGTTGCAGGTCTGATGGAATGTCATCTGTCGTGTGCTCCAGCTCCTCACCAAGATGCTGAAAGGTAATGAAGTTTCCCAACTCAGCGCGCCGAATCCACAACGGTAGCTTTGCTTTAAACCCGCTTACTACTTCCTTGGCAAACAGAATGTTTACTTTGCGACCTTGAAGCTTGATGCAGAGTTCGTTGAGATGGCTAAAGATATCTGCGAGGTACGCCAACTGCAGTAGGAAATCTCGGTCAGAAAATACGGGAGCCAAATTACTGCCTGACTGGTATAGAAATTGTTTCAGCTCGTCTCTCAGTTCGTGTACTCTGCTGACTACCTGAGCAGGAGAACGTCGTGGTCAGCTCCAACTTCACTGCAGAAGGCCTTGAACATTCGGTGGTTTTTGGCTCGAGACTTGATGAAATTCACTGCCTTGACGACCGTATGTAATGCAACCTTCAGTCGCCTGACAACTTCTTCGCAGCAAGAGCGTCTTCGCAGTGGATTACCTTCACTTCTGGGACTTCCTTCTTCCCCAGTGCGGCAAATCCGGATTTCGCACGAAGCATCGCTGGGCATCCATCGCAACAAATAGACCCAATGGAGGCAAGATTCACATTGTGCAGCGTGAAGAAACGCTTGACAACACTGAAGATTTCAGCTGCAGTCGTGCCTTCGTGAAGCGGTTAACAAACAAGAAATTCCTCCTTGCATTTAACATCGCTCACATAGCGAGCGAAGACGAGAAGTTGGGCGGAATTACTAATGTCTGTGGATTCGTCGATTTGAATGCTACTCTTCACTTGGCAGGAGCGAATCTCGTTGAGGACTTGTTCGAGGATGTCTTGGCTGATGTCTTCTATGCGAGTCTGAATAATGTTATTCGAGAGTGGCACTTCAGCGAGTTTGGTTGCTGATGACTTACCTAGCACAATCGTTGCCATTTCGATTCCACATGGCTTGATAAGCGTCTCGGCGATGCTATGCGCCTTCTTCGTCTTGGCAACATGGTACGCAACTTTGTACGATGCTAGCAGCAGTGGTTTTCTTGGTGTGACGAAACCTCTCGCAGTAAGTGTTCCAGACGCGTCAAATCTAACACGTTTGATCCTCATACTTTCTGCACTGTGAGCTGCTGCTCCTCCGTGTTTCTTCTCGAAATGCTCACGCAGCTTGCAAGATTTCAGACTGGAGTTGGATAATACGACTAGGGTTTACAATCCCGGGATCTCGACCCTATTTCCGAGATTAAAAATCCCGGGATTACGTCTTCGAGATCTCGAGGTATTTCGAGATATTTGAAAGATTGGCCCTGAGTTCCTTCTAAGCGACATAGTTAAGAGAGTCAATGGCTTTTTTGAAAATGCATCTAAATTTTTTATGTTCCAAGTTTGATAAATTGCCAATGTGCTGTATTTGCCGAGCCAGTTGGTTAAGCCTCGTTCACACGATAACACTAGTGTCGTGACATTAGTGCCGAGGAGCAGCGCGAAATCTGGGCTAAATCAATGCCGTGACACAAACCGTTCAGACGCTTAATAAACAGTGTTGTGACACTGCTACTCTTACTGCTTCTGTAAACTGAAAATACTTCGTAAATTGATAGTTGAAAGAGAAATCACAACGATTTAAAATAACGACTAAAGGCCCGTTCAGACAGAGCTAGGTTTGCGGTTTGCGGTCTTTGAGGAAAAAACCGTCGAAGAAACCGTCATTCAACCCAGTGAGTCTCCCGAATTCGCTCTATTGACAGGTCACCGGACTGCTACTGCAGCTGCGCTGTGTTGGTTTTCACACATCGACAACGAATTGTGTCTCGGTGATTAATTGACGGTGAAAGACAATTTGAAAAAAATCATCAGTTATCGACAAAATGACATTGCAGTTGTATTCATCTTGTTGTTGTGATGAAGACAACGTTTCGTTCATCAAAATCGACCCAGTGGTTCAGAAGTTATGTCAAAAAATGCATTTCTTCTCTAAGTGAATGTATGCTCAACTGATAAGTGAGTACCGTTGACAGAAAGTCTTCGAAACACAAACTTGGCGATAGCTCAGCAAATATTACATCAAATTTAACAAAATAGACTTCATTTTACTTGTCATTTCATGATTGTGAAGATGGTGCAGACAGTTGCTTACACAGATATAGAAAATCTTTTGCCAATACTCATTATCACATCAGTTGACAAGCACGTATCGTCTTTTGAAATATTTCTTGAAACTTAATGATTAAAAACATATACAGTATACCGTATTTCTTTGAATAAGAGACGCGTCTCTTATTTTTTTTCAGATCCCTGATTGATGCGTCCCCTATTCAGGGGCGTCTCTTATTCAGGGGCGTTTCTTATTCAAGGGTGTCTCTTATTAGAAAAAGATTCATTCTTTCATTAGAAAAAGATGTCTTAGTTTTTTGCTACTATTCTCTTAGGTAACCTTTGCATTTCTCACTTAGGCCTATGTCATGGGCAAATTTCGCCTGTAATTTTTCTTACATATATACGCTTTATCAAAATTCAGATATTTTGGAAATGAAAGGAGTTTTATGGTTTGTAGTAGCACATCTTGTAGACTCATCTAATACATTCATATACTAGTACATGTTGGCCACTATACATGTAGACTAGATCTGAATTTACCGAAGAGAAAATACCGATAATCAAGTAGTATTTACAGCAAAAGTTACCGACCGGTACATGACTCCAAATGCAAAGGAAGCTACCGTATAATGCCTCCTTAAATTGTAGATGAAGTAACCTTAAGTAGGCCTGCATGTACGTATGTACAACATGCATGTACTGCATGTACAACAACAAGAAGCCTTATATATTATACAATATTGGTCATGATACCAGGTATTTACTAGTAGACTGACTTATTTTACTAAGATAAGTAGGCCCAATAATTGATCAGGCGGATGTAGCTACCACATTACAATAGCCTGCATGTAGTATGTCTATAGCAGTCTATTTTTTGTATATGCGTCTCTTATTCAAGGGCGTCTCTTATTAAATTTTTTCCTCTCACGGATGCGTCTCATATTCGAGGGCGTCTCTTATTCAAGGGCGTCTCATATTCAAAGAAATACGGTATATAAATCTCGATCGAGATCCCGGGATTGCGATTAGCCAGTCTCGAAAATCCCGGGATTGAGAAAACGGCTCGAGATTGTAAACCCTAAGTACGACACTGTACATGATTCACTGTGGTGTCTGCAGCCCGTCCTTTTCAACGCAGATGAAGCCAAAGTTTTGGTAATCTTCAGACCATTTCCTCTTAGTAGCCATGTTGAATCACGGATCGCAAGTGTGAAATAAACTTCAGTGACTGCTGACAGCAGAAATATTCGCGTGCGCGCCGTCCAACATAGGATTGCAAATAGATCCTTTCAAGGTCAACTCGTCAGCGTATCGATTCTATTCACTGACTGATGACGCAGCTACAGGGGAGCTATCCAAATGCGCGCAAAACAATTACGCGCTTTAATATTCACTCGATCATGTGACTCAAAGCTCTGACGCTAACTTAGCATTCAATCTTCGTGAAATAATGCCACTTCGTGCTTCCATGGACACTTCCATGGACCCCCAAATATCGTGCTACGGACCCCTTGGGGGTCCGAGGACCCCCGGTTGGGAACCACTGATTTACATGGTTATTCACAGACAAACAGTACAGCTGATTTTCACCTATTTCATATTCGAAAACTATTTACAAATTATGATGAGACATGACGACACTGCATACAAACAAACTAAATAAATTGATACGTGTAATTGAAAAAATGACTCTGTGGACCTACCGTAACACTCCCACCAACAACCCGGAAATTGTTAAAGTCTCATTCACATGCACGAGTTGTTCTATGTACAAATTGGGTATAGGCCTATTTAGAAACTTAGATCATTTATTGACACATTGAATGTTCATGCACAAAAAATCAGTTGTTTATTTACAAAGATCCAAATTCTAGCGACGCGGTGAATACATATACAAATGCATGATGCTTGATCAACATAGAAAAATAATCAAATATATACATAAACGCATGAATAATATTAAACATCCGAAGACTCACCATACTTAGTTTGTGGTTTAGTATTATTTTGTTCAAATAACCACAGTCAAAGATGTACACAATCTTTATAACTCTTATGCTGCTATTTCAGATCACTGTGCTAATAATCAACAGAAGTCAAGAAAAGAGATCACTAGGACTCTAAAAGGAAAACTGCCCTTTGAAGTGTTCTCTCTAAAATCGAAGGTTTTCCTTGACGTACTACGCGAACTTAAACTGTAGGAACAAGTCCATCAGAATCCTTGATTGTCTCCTCAACCTGTCCAAGAGGCCATTCATTCCTAGCAGCATCTTCACCAACTTTGGAGCATTTTCACCAACGATTGTGCAATTCCATGGGTTGCAGTTCCACGAAGTGATATGATGGGACGGAGGGGAGGATCAATAGCATTTTTATGAATCTTTGGAAGTCCATACACATACCCTGGTCAGAAATAACCAATCAATTTTTCACAATTGTACTTGGTAGTCAAGACATGATGTTTCTTCAATGTCAAATTGATTTCCTTTTGTATATGTGGGGTAGTGTCTTTGTTAATACGTTGGAATTTATATTCACTTTAATTCAGTATAACGAAGCCATCTCCCTTATCTGCTTTAGAGATGTGTATGTCTTTGTTGTTCTTCAATGAGCTCAATGCGTTTTATCATCCATTGATAGTGGATTCTTTAGATGATCACTAGTTTTAGTTAAAGCAAATGATTTCAAATCAGCCCTTAGCTTTTCTTTGTCTTCAATTTTAATTGTACCAATGACTGACTTTCTCTTGTTATCGATGAGCACAATTTCTCAACCTCAATTTGCTTCAGTAGAGGATCAAAATGAGACTTTATACAAAAGGTGGGTGCCTTTTGCAAGAGGATATGCTCATCGTTGTTTGGATTGTATGAAGAGCAGTTGATGTAAGCTTTATCACTATCTTCTTTCACAAACAGCTTCGAGCCATAGAGTCTTTCGAGTTTTTGCAAATGGCGGAATTTCACAGTTTCCAAGTTGTTCGCGTTGATGTTTACCATGAAATTTAATAGAGCAAGAAAACGAATCTCAGAAAGCGATTTCATCAATTTTATATTTTATACAACAACACTTGCCTCTCTCTCTCTCTCTCTCTCTCTCTCTCTCTCTCTCTCTCTCTCTCTCTCTCTCTCTCTCTCTCTCTCTCTCTCTCTCTCTCTCTCTCTCTCTCTCTCTCTCTCTCTCTCTCTCTGTCTGTCTGTCTGTCTGTCTGTCTGTCTGTCTGTCTGTCTGTCTCTGTCTCTGTCTCTGTCTCTGTCTCTGTCTCTGTCTCTGTCTCTGTCTCTGTCTCTGTCTCTGTCTCTGTCTCTGTCTCTGTCTCTGTCTCTGTCTCTGTCTCTGTCTCTGTCTCTGTCTCTGTCTCTGTCTCTGTCTCTGTCTCTGTCTCTGTCTCTGTCTCTGTCTCTGTCTCTGTCTCTGTCTCTGTCTCTGTCTCTGTCTCTGTCTCTGTCTCTGTCTCTGTCTCTGTCTCTGTCTCTGTCTCTGTCTCTGTCTCTGTCTCTGTCTCTGTCTCTGTCTCTGTCTCTGTCTCTGTCTCTGTCTCTGTCTCTGTCTCTGTCTCTGTCTCTGTCTCTGTCTCTGTCTCTGTCTCTGTCTCTGTCTCTGTCTCTGTCTCTGTCTCTGTCTCTGTCTCTGTCTCTGTCTCTGTCTCTGTCTCTGTCTCTGTCTCTGTCTCTGTCTCTGTCTCTGTCTCTGTCTCTGTCTCTGTCTCTGTCTCTGTCTCTGTCTCTGTCTCTGTCTCTGTCTCTGTCTCTGTCTCTGTCTCTGTCTCTGTCTCTGTCTCTGTCTCTGTCTCTGTCTCTGTCTCTGTCTCTGTCTCTGTCTCTGTCTCTGTCTCTGTCTCTGTCTCTGTCTCTGTCTCTGTCTCTGTCTCTGTCTCTGTCTCTGTCTCTGTCTCTGTCTCTGTCTCTGTATATATATCTATGGCATGGAATGGAATGATATGACAACAGGACAATTAACAATAAAGTCAGATGAAATGACAAATTTACAAAGACTGCTATGTACATGATGACGTGACCAAACGAGCTATTTACAAATTCAATGCCAGTGGATTAGAACCTCCTCGATCATTCATGAGTGCATCAGTACTGGTACTCTTAACAAGAATTGATTCCAAAAGACGAGGGTTATTATTAACCGTAAAGATAATCGTTTGCTATGCTAACCTCGTGATAGAAGAAGCATTTTATTGACACTGAAAAGTTTGTTTCATGACAAGATTTATTGAACAAGCATTTGAAAATGATGTTTTCAAAGTAAATGATAGATCCACTACATTTCTGATTGATGTTCTATTTTAGTGTCATTCCTTTCTCTGGCATTATTGGAGTTATATAGATATTCTCTATTAATGAACTCATTGTGCGTCATACTTTTCAATTACTCACCTCATAAATGCGAAAGCATTAGTTTCTAACTCTTCAGAATGAAATGGGACTGTCGTGAATTGGATGGATAAGAGTCCTTGTCTACCATCTCATATTCTTTTGTGCTCAGTGTTAAATTAAGCACGAATACAAAATTAAAGTGCCTATTTTAAAAGTCTTGGGCTTGACCCGATCAATATCTGAATCCAAACTCTCCCGAACTCAGAGCGAACGCTCTACCACAAGGTCACTGCACCGATGCGTATCTGTAAGTTTTTATCCACTAAAATGATGTCTCGAGGTTTCAATAGTTATTTTAGAAAATCGTTGACTAGGGCAAGTTGTCGATTATACACAGGTCAAAATTGTGTAAGATTGATTCAGGCAAATATATTTTCGAAAAAACACCACTTGTAATAGTAAAGCAGTTGAATTTTCGCAAGATTTCGACCACTGTCTCCTGTCTTAATCATGCAAAGTGAATTTTACGTGTACAAACTGAACATGCATTCAAGACTGACTACATCTCATCACGTGGTATAAAATTACAGGTTTGCACCTTAACAGTTGAGGGTAAGTTAAAACCAAATGTTGCTATGATACTACTAGTGAAAATAAATGCAGGAGTGTCACAAAGTAATGTCTGCATGTTGCTACTTATGAATGCAAATAAGCAAGATGAATGAAGGTAAGAGTCAATGAATAACAAAGTTATTGCTGTACAAAGAGATAAGTGGATACCAGATATCACTGAACTGATAGCCACCATCTCGGTTGTAAATCGTGTCACAATTTGAATGGATGTAGATTGCCTCCTTGATTTTTCTGCGATGCATGTTGGACTCAGTGGAAATGACTTCTACAGGAAAAGCAGGAGCATGGGAGTGTTCATGGACTTGTTGGCCGACTGCTGATCGATAATTAATGATTTTATATCTCTTTGATGTTCCTTGCTTCTGGTGCTCAATTTTCTGGAGCTTTCTCCGATGTAAAAATTATAATTAATTATCGATCTGCAGTCTCCCAACATGTCCATGAACACTCCCATGCTCCTGCTTTTCCTGCAGAAGTCATTTCTACTGAGTCCAATAAGCATCGCAGAAAAATGGTGGACGAGTGGTGTTTTTTCGAAAATATATTTGCCTGAATTATGAGCATGCCACTTGGAAATAGTATATTTGGCTATATGTAAGATTGATTGTTTTAAGGCTAGCATTGTCATTTCATGCTTGTCGGTATGTATGTGTAGGATAGTGACATCAAAGATAAAATGATAACCGGAGAAGTTATCGCTTGAAACCAGGATTCCTTCTTGTGTTATCCCATACACACGTCCCAATACACGTCTAATACATTATCTGCTAATAGTTGTGAAACTTGCGCATTATTATTGGTAAGTGAATTTCGTACAAGGTGATCAAGAATCAATAATATAGTGATGACAATTTTAAGTTCTCGCCTACGTGATAAATCGAACAAAATTGCAAACAATAAACAATTCGCAACTAAGCTGTTGGTTAACCCAATGGTTACACTAGCATTGCATTTGTATACCTGCGGATTGGAGACCGCCATCAGTCCTCATTAGGACTACTTCAATTAATGATTTAAATTAAGAAGCATTATATTCTATTATAATTTGCTGCTGGGATGATTACCATCATCGCATGAGAGTTGCACTTATAAGTACTGGTAAATTGTCTTTTTTCAGACTGTGGGTTTGAGATTCCGGATCGATTCGTGGTTGGATATGCATTGGACTACAACGAGCACTTCAGAGATCTCAGTGTAAGTAAACATCTACTGTTGATATTTTTCATGAGTTACCTCGACTTACTGCATTTATGGATGATCAATTCATAGCATGAATGTGTTCAATAGTTGTATTTGTTGCAGATTATTATGTAATACTTATATCTGTTGACCAGATCTTTAGGCTTAAATATTGTTGACGCAAGTTAATGGCACCATGCGTTGTTCAATATATCAAAGTGTCATCTCGATACATCAAAACAATAACAACTGTTTTGTTGTTTCGGTTCGTAAACAAAGTCGGTTTACAAAGTCGGAACTGTTCACATGACAGTGAATAACTATTGAATTGTCTTAGTGGAAACAACTATTTGCAAGATATCAAATTTCTGTAAAATGAGATGTGTCGACAATCTTTTGACGTACATTGATTCTTGGCAGCAATAATCGTTGAGATGTCGACAACATAATTTTCTTAATTACGTGGATGCACTTTACTGAGGCTCCATGCTCTATTGCTCTACCACAGCTGAAGATGTATTTTTTATATGTCGGTAGGAGGCAGCAAAAACATAAAAAATATAGGATATCTCAGTAGCTATAATCACCACTAGACGTGTTTCAGTGACCTAGTTCTGTGCACAGGTCATGATATCATTGAACTATTCCCTGACTGAAACGACTAGGTGCACTTTGAAACAACATCCTGATCACGAGGACTTCAGATGACTCAAGAGTCAAGACCATCTGAAAGATCATAGTGTTTAAAAAAGATCCTCCCTCACTTTGTAGTCAAGACAGGATTATCTGCTTTCTCCCACCCTTTTAGGTGTTTTGGGTTCTATTGTTGTTTTTTTTTTATTCACGGGGGTATTTGTTTACATGCACTTTCGAAAAAAAATTCTGGACATTAGATGATTCAGATGAATGAAATGCAGAAGAAAATAGGATATTCATGTAAATCAGAAATTATCTGATACACTTTAATTGTGCACCTAAAATTGGATTCCAACCAGTATTTTCATTTCTAAAAAATAATTTATCTGTTGCATGGATTTCATCTGTCATCGTTTTTAAATTTTTTCCAACTGCTCTTGTTACATAACCTTCATGACCATGTGGAATAAGTTAGTTTAGTGAAACGTCAATTTTTATCATCTGTCTTAGTAATTTTACATTTACTAGCTAAAGCGATCAACTGTGTTATTGTCTTTGAGGTCTATGGTGATCTCTGAGATCATATGACTTGACGGATATATATCATGCAGTTTGTATAGTACTAGCATCAATGGAGTATCGAAGGGGATACATGCGCTTGTAGGGCCTACATGAGATTCATCACCTTTTGAATTTGTGAACTTGAACAAGGACATCTCTGATTAATATAAAATATCAAAGGGACGCTCAACATTCTATAGCATGTACTGGACTGGAGGCCACTGACTTCGGTAGACTTGATTAATGACGATAGTGTGGATCTGAATAAAACTATGGAACAAGTTGTAAACAAATCACTTCATTATTATAGAATACATCAGAATCCAGCTGAAATGATTGCTTTACATCCTTATAAATTAATGCGCCTGCCTAGTCTTGCGGAGACTGTAATCTTTACACAGTGAACACCTGCAAGGACATAATCGATGTTTCATTACAAAAAAATTGTAACCTTCTATATTGAACGATTTTCCCATTATCTGATCTAAAGCCTACACCAGTACAAGTACATGTAAGTTATTTAGACCAGTTGACTTTATTTACGAATTAAAGAACAATAAGGAGATATAACATGTATGATCATTTCCGGCTTTGAATTATTCAGCTTTTATCTAACGATAGTTGATGACCTTTTATCACAATGATCCGCAAAAGTTTTCATATTCACTGATTTATACGGATTTCGTGATCAACTTAAATCCTGATCAATTTGGGCAGTTGCTGAATAACCTAAAATGCTAGGACCTTGGAATCGTGGAAGTCATCAACCATCACCGCTTGGTTTACCTGTTATTCAAAATAATCTTCGCGATTTATGTGAATAACTGACATCATAATCACATTTTGTTTGTTCGTCGGAGTTTTGAATATGATTTTAAACCTTCTTTTTTGGGTGGTACTCTTATCACGAGACATCTAATGAGAGAAAAAAATACGAGTATATTGATATCAGTAACCAACTCATTACGGAGAGGCGCACAGTGTAAAAAAACAACACTGGCAGCACTTTTCTGCCAAAATCTCATAAAGGATCTTCAAACGGTTCTTGCTTATCTTAATTATCATACTTTAAATTTTTGATGTTTCTGTGATTTATCTTTTTGTTCGTTTCTGAACACATCTTCGGTAGATTTTTCTTTGGAATTTAAACATGGTTGTAACTTGTATAATAATGAATTAGGCATGATGAACATTGCTGCAATGGTTGTAGTAGCAAGCAAAATCATCAGTGATATAGTGATCAGTTGTCACTTATTCCATTACTTCTTTGAGCAAAAGAAATACCGGTACATTATCAAACTTTTTTCTAGAAAGAGTTCCCTATTCTCCAAAAACACTGCTGAATCGATTTTAGCAAGCAAATCTTTTTGCAATAAGCCTACTAATTGCGCAAAAAATAAACACGTAGAATTGTACAAAATCCATACTAATAGCCATTGATTCTACGCGCTGTCTTTGAGCAACTTCAATCACTGTCAGTTGATACTGCAGTTGCTATTGACTGTTGCCTATTGTTGCAAAAGTTTCGTAATTCTTTGGTCTCTTCTTGATTGGGTCCAGAATTTTCTTTCAATGGACTCCTTTTATGAATGCGTGTATTTAAGTAATAACGCATTTTATAGTAAAATGATTTGTTTCCAACTTGTTTCACGTTTTTGTCCAGATACGCACAAACTACCGTCATTTATCAAGTCTACCAAAGTCGCTGGCTTCCAGTCCAGTACATGCCATGGGAGTTGAGCGTCCCTTAGGTATCTGTTATTAATCACAGATGTCCTTGACTTGAATGGATGAGCTGAACGTAATTCAGTGATGAGTTTGACATCTCTATGATCACAATTTCTTGACAACGGGGTCTACTTGTTGCTTAATATTCTGGCAATTCTCTTTTTGCTCACCGTGGAGAGGGGAAGCTATAGAGGTTCTGTTCAATTTTATATTCAAAGACCTTCGATGTAAATTAGCTCTAAATTAGTATTTCATTAGTGGTGGTCAGGTCGAGATTGTCCACAAGTCACGCGATTACACGCCACAATGTCTCTTTTGCTTGTTCTCATATATGCATCCAGAGGTGGTCCGAGAGAAACTTGACTTGTTTCAAATCGAAATAATTCAGGATAGTAATTGTGAAATTTATGAATCTAGCGGCGTTTTAAGATGTTAAAACACCGTAAGCCCCCATTTTGCTTCTTATACTATAAATTTGTCGCCGGCACAACGTATGTTAATCAGCAATGAAATGAAAATAGCATCACACGCAAGCGACTTGAAAATTGAGGAATTATCGAAGCGATCTTTAATGGTCATTCGTTAGAGGTAACAACCCACTACTAATTTACATTTTTAGTATATCTATTTGAGTTGTCTATGTTCACGGGTACGTTACCTTATGATTGGAAAATGACTTTCGTCACTCTTGTCTACAAAAGAAAGGGTCGATCTTCTTCACTTACAAACTATCGTCCTATTTTCCTAACATCTTTTGTTTGTAAAGTAATTGAACGCATAATAGCAGATAAATTAGTGAAATGCTTTATAGATAACAATGTCATCACTGAACATACAGTGCGGATTTCTAACAAACAGATCTTCAACCACACAAATTCTTGCTACTTTATTTGATTGGATATCAGCATTGTGTGCAAAACAGCGAACTGATTGTGTCTACACTGATATTGCAAAGTCTTCGATTCTGTTATTCACCGTACGGTACTTCTGAAATTAAAAGCATACGGATTAAAACACGAGTTGCTAAATTGGAGCACATCATTTCTTACAAACAGGCTTCAATCTGTTCTCATGAATGGATCAGTTTCAAAACCAACATCGGTTCTTATTGGAGTGCCACAAGGCACTATTCTTGGCCCAGTATTATTTATCACTTACATAAATGACTTAACCAAGTGTTTTGATGAAAGAATAACTACTAAATTATTTGCGGATGATTGCAAAATATATCATGCTCGCAATACCATCAGTACCCCGTTGAAAAATGGTCTAATACTTGGCAACTGCAGATTGTGTCAAAAAAATGTTGTGTGTTTTCAGTTGGCAGAGTGTATGATGTGACATAACTTACAGTTTCAATGATGACCTTCTAGAAAATATTAATTCTGTAAATTTCGGAAGATATGAAATTTAGTTCTCATTGTAGCAAAATTTCGTCAAAAGCCTATTCTCGAGCTTATGTCATTTTGAAAGGCTTTGTGTCTAACAATAAAGACTGCTTGATTCATGCACATAAAGTATTTTTAAGACCAATATTGGAATGCAATTGTCAATTTTTTAGCCCTATTTTACAACGTGATATTGATTCCGTCGAAAGATTCAAACGATATTTCACACGACAAGTTTTAAGCGTTATTTCTTATGATCATCTTCTTGTTGATAGGGAAGAGTCAAGAATAGTTTGATGTTATGTTATTTATTTTATAAAGCCATTAATTTCAATCACTACTCAGTGATCATTTTCGCCTGAAGATGATCACTGAGTAGTGATTCAAATTAATAGCATTATAAAATAAATAACATAACATCAAACTATTCTTGACTCTTCCCTATCAACAAAATATGCTCTATAGTCAAGACATTTTCAAATACTATAATCATCGTTTGAAATTATTAGGTCTTCGTTCCCTATGTGAAAGATGGAAAATGTTAGATTTACATCTTTTTTCAAAGCGTATTATAGCATAATTGAAACTGATCTTTGGAAATATTTTACTTCACTTCATACCCCATACTCTACTAGAAGCTCTGCCAACAATCCGTGCCAAGTTTTGCCAAAATTCTTTCCTCACACAGTCATTGCGCATTTATTTTTTCTATCGTGTTTTTTTCCTTTTTGGAACTCAATATCTGCTGTGTTTGTGCACCATCTGTTTAGCGTTATAAAACAATATTGAAATCAGAAATTATTCTTTACACTAGATAAATGTACTTTTTCTTCACGTTCTTTACTGCGCAATCCTGTAAGCGCCTGCCGGCTCCATGGAGCGCGTTTTCTGTAAAATTGATTAATGTCAACTTTTGAAGAATAAATTGCTTTTTTTTGGTACACGACCTCTACATCGGTCGGTCTACAACCCAGGATCTCGGAATCCTACCAGGATTCAGGGAGATCGAGGGTGCGTCTGAGGATATAGGCACTGCCCAACAGAACAGCTTTCTGTAACTGAGGTACATGATGAAGTCCGGGTACTTCTCTCAAGTATTTTGCGAGATTCTGAGTGTGAGCACCCAATGCCCCAATGACAATAGGGATCACTTTCACCTTGATCTTCCGCAACTTTTGGATTTCCAGTTTCAGGTCTAGGTACTTTACGATCTTCTCTCTTTCTTTGTTCGTTATATTTCTGTCTTTTGGTACCGAGATGTCAATTATGCATCATCTTTTCTTCACCTTATCTATTATTACGATGTCAGGTCTTCGTGCTGTGATTTTCTTGTCCGTTCGAATTTCAAAGTTCCACAAGATTTTCACCGAAAATTATTTTCTGTTACTGGCAAGGGCATATGCTGCCATGGCTCTCGTGGTACGCTTAGATCATAGCACATGATGATGTCTCTGTGAATGATTCTTGCCACCTCATTGTGCCGCTTCTGGTATTCACTCCCTGCTAGTTTTGAACATCTCGTGAGGATGTGAGAGACTGTTTCATCTGAGGACTTGCACATTCTGCACTTTGGATCTATACTTGTTTTCAGGATATATGTTGCGTGGGCTTTGGTGTTCAGTGCTTGATCTTGAGCAGCAGTGAGCAACGCTTCTGTCTCAATCTTGAGATTCGCCGTTCTTAGCCAGCTGTAACATGCCTTCTTTGATGTAATTTCATCCATCTGTCTTGTATATTGCCCATGTAGTGCTTTGTTTTTCCAACCTTGATATCGGTCTTCTACCGTCTTCTTCTTCCAGTCTTCGAGGGTCTCTTGCCGTTGCCTATACAAGTCACCAGCTCTCGCCACCGCCAGCAGTGGGTCGTTGTTGCTGCCTTGTATATGCTCTGTAAGGCTTCGGTCAAGTTTTTCAGACCTCTTCCTCCCCGATCCCGCGGTAAGTAGAGGCGGTCCACGTCTGCTCTTGGATGCAACCCTCCGTATACATTTAATATCTTTCTTGTCTTGCGATTCAATTCATCTAATTCTTGATGCTTCCATTTCACCATTCCGCCAGTGTAACTTATTACAGGTACAGCGAATGTATTTATAGCTTCGATTTTGTTTCTTGAGTACAGTTTCAATTTCATCACTTTCTTAAGTCTTTTCTTGTATTCAGCTGTTGCCTTTGTCTTTGCATCGTTATCGAGGTTGATATGCCGTTGAGGAATTCCCAGGTACTTGTATCCTTCATCGCTTACGTCATGTACACGAATCCCTTCTGCTTCGAATCCATCTGTGTGCACGATCCGACCACGACAGATGACGAGCCTTGCGCATTTATCGATGCCAAATTCCATGCTTATATCATTGCTGAAAGTTCTGACTACGTTGATGAGGCAATTTATATCATTTTCTGTTTTTCCGTATAATTTCAGGTCGTCCATGTAGAGGAGATGGTTGACCTGGTATCCACTCGTTAACTTGTATGAATTCTTTACTTGACTTAGGATATCACTGAGTGGGTTCATCGCTAGGCAGAAAAGCAATGGTGACAGTGAGTCTCCTTGGAATATGCCTCTCTTTATTTGAATTATTCCAATTTCCTCCTTCTTTTGTGTTACCACAGTACTCCAGACTTTCATCGATGCTGCGATTACTTCTTGTATGCGTTTGTTCACCTTACACATCTCCAAGCACTTCCTTATCCATGGATGCGGGATAGAATCGAATGCCTTGCGATAATCAATCCATGCCATTGATATGTTTTCTTTCGCTTTTTGCTTTCGCATGTTATTGTTCGGTCTATCGCGAGTTGCTCTTTGGTTCCTCTACAATTGGGTCGGCATCCTTTCTGCTCTTGGTGCATTATTCTGTTTGCTTTGATGTGCTGGTTTACCTTAATAATAATAATAACACGTTTATTTGAAAGAAATACATTGCCCCATTACTGAAAATCGTGGGGCCAATAACATAATACAATTGTTCAAATTCAAAAGGAAGATAACGCATAACAAGAAAACAGACATATTGCAAGAAGACACAAATTAAAGTTCAGAAAGTAAAGTCACTGTTGTACAGTTTGGCCATTGTCGAGATGAAGCATGCGCTGCGAAGTGCTGACCTTGTCAAAGAAAGGCGGAACTTCTTCGTGTAAGGCATTCTAGGTGGAAGGAGATGATTCAGAGGATGATAACTATTGCAGGTCAATTTCTGGAATAACTTGAAGGCAATCATTTTCCTGCGATATTCTAGAGGTAGAAAGTCGGCACATTCACAATGATGAGAATTACAAATGATATAATGGGATCTAGTCTGCATTTGCTCTAGCTGATTAACTAATGTTCGTGGTAATTCACAAAACAATGGAGCAGCATACTCCAGAAGGCTCCGCACACATCCCTGGTACACGATTTTAAGGTGCTCAGGAGGCAGATAGTCGCGCAGTTGTCGTAAAACGTACAATCTCGAGGAGGCTTTCTTTGCAATTTGACTGATATGTAGAGTCCACTTCAAATTTTTGGTAAATGTCACTCCGAGAATCTTGACAGCTTCTCTTACTAGAATACCTGACACACTGAACTGACCAGCAGGAAAAGCTTTTGCTTGAGAAACTATCATTTGTTGGCATTTTTCTTTCTTTACATCCATGCAATTTCGAGTTGTCCAGTCGATGATTATCGCCTCTATCCACTGGCGACGAAGATTTGTTTCCTTGGGAAATCTAGAATGCGTATGAAATAAGCTCAATGATCAAGTAAAATTCATAATGTCATGAAACACTAAAGTTGAACAAGAGTATATGCTTCAAAATAAGAAATGAATTTCCTAACTATGTCCATAGAACCAGCACTCAACACCTCTGAGAGACATCACTCCCAAGATGATATTCGCATCATACATTTTCAGCCTTAAATTCCTAAAATATGCTCATCTTTCGAGACTATAGAACATCAGAATTTTGTAATATTGGCTAATGCACCTGCCAAATATGTAAACAGGTCTATTACCAACATTGTATGTTGATAAAACTACTGGAACCAGCACTCAACACCTCTGAGAGACATCACTCCCAAGATGATATTCGCATCATACATTTCAGCCTTAAATTCCTAAAATATGCTCATCTTTCGAGACTGTAGAACATCAAAATTTTGTAATATTGGCTAATGCACCTGCCAAATATGTAAACAGGTCTATTACCAACCTTGTATGTTGATAAAACTACTGGAACCAGCATTCAACACCTCTGAGAGACATCACTCCTAAGATGATATTCGCATCATACATTTTCAGCCTTAAATTCCTAAAATATGCTCATCTTTCGAGACTGTAGAACATCAAAATTTTGTAATATTGGCTAATGCACCTGCCAAATATGTAAACAGGTCTATTACCAACATTGTATGTTGATAAAACTACTGGAACCAGCACTCAACACCTCTGAGAGACATCACTCCCAAGATGATATTTGCATCATACATTTTCAGCCTTAAATTCCTAAAATATGCTCATCTTTCGAGACTGTAGAACATCAAAATTTTGTAATATTGGCTAATGCACCTGCCAAATATGTAAACAGGTCTATTACCAACCTTGTATGTTGATAAAACTACTGGAACCAGCACTCAACACCTCTGAGAGACATCACTCCCAAGATGATATTCGCATCATACATTTTCAGACTTAAATTCCTAAAATATGCTCATCTTTCGAGACTGTAGAACATCAAAATTTTGTAATATTGGCTAATGCACCTGCCAAATATGTAAGCAGGTCTATTACCAA
Source organism: Prostheceraeus crozeri (assembly GCA_907163375.1). Lineage (NCBI taxonomy): Eukaryota > Metazoa > Platyhelminthes > Polycladida > Euryleptidae > Prostheceraeus > Prostheceraeus crozeri. Next base: position 31,924 of record CAJQUW010011767.1, on the reverse strand, counting down.
CATTGTATGTTGATAAAACTACTGGAACCAGCACTCAACACCTCTGAGAGACATCACTCCCAAGATGATATTCGCATCATACATTTTCAGCCTTAAATTCCTAAAATATGCTCATCTTTCGAGACTGTAGAACATCAAAATTTTGTAATATTGGCTAATGCACCTGCCAAATATGTAAGCAGGTCTATTACCAACCTTGTATGTTGATAAAACTACTGGAACCAGCACTCAACACCTCTGAGAGACATCACTCCCAAGATGATATTTGCATCATACATTTTCAGCCTTAAATTCCTAAAATATGCTCATCTTTCGAGACTGTAGAACATCAAAATTTTGTAATATTGGCTAATGCACCTGCCAAATATTTAAACAGGTCTATTACCAACCTTGTATGTTGATAAAACTACTGGAACCAGCACTCAACACCTCTGAGAGACATCACTCCCAAGATGATATTCGCATCATACATTTTCAGCCTTAAATTCCTAAAATATGCTCATCTTTCGAGACTGTAGAACATCAAAATTTTGTAATATTGGCTAATGTACCTGCCAAAATTTGTAAACAGGTCTATTACCAACCTTGTATGTTGATAAAACTACTGGAACCAGCACTCAACACCTCTGAGAGACATCACTCCCAAGATGATATTCGCATCATACATTTTCAGCCTTAAATTCCTAAAATATGCTCATCTTTCGAGACTGTAGAACATCAAAATTTTGTAATATTGGCTAATGCACCTGCCAAATATGTAAGCAGGTCTATTACCAACCTTGTATGTTGATAAAACTACTGGAACCAGCATTCAACACCTCTGAGAGACATCACTCCCAAGATGATATTCGCATCATACATTTTCAGCCTTAAATTCCTAAAATATGCTCATCTTTCGAGACTGTAGAACATCAAAATTTTGTAATATTGGCTAATGCACCTGCCAAATATGTAAACAGGTCTATTACCAACCTTGTATGTTGATAAAACTACTGAAACCAGCATTCAACACCTCTGAGAGACATCACTCCCAAGATGATATTCGCATCATACATTTTCAGCCTTAAATTCCTAAAATATGCTCATCTTTCGAGACTGTAGAACATCAAAATTTTGTAATATTGGCTAATGCACCTGCCAAATATGTAAACAGGTCTATTACCAACCTTGTATGTTGATAAAACTACTGGAACCAGCATTCAACACCTCTGAGAGACATCACTCCCAAGATGATATTCGCATCATACATTTTCAGCCTTAAATTCCTAAAATATGCTCATCTTTCGAGACTGTAGAACATCAAAATTTTGTAATATTGGCTAATGCACCTGCCAAATATGTAAACAGGTCTATTACCAACCTTGTATGTTGATAAAACTACTGGAACCAGCATTCAACACCTCTGAGAGACATCACTCCCAAGATGATATTCGCATCATACATTTTCAGCCTTAAATTCCTAAAATATGCTCATCTTTCGAGACTGTAGAACATCAAAATTTTGTAATATTGGCTAATGCACCTGCCAAATATGTAAACAGGTCTATTACCAACCTTGTATGTTGATAAAACTACTGGAACCAGCACTCAACACCTCTGAGAGACATCACTCCCAAGATGATATTCGCATCATACATTTTCAGCCTTAAATTCCTAAAATATGCTCATCTTTCGAGACTGTAGAACATCAAAATTTTGTAATATTGGCTAATGCACCTGCCAAATATTTAAACAGGTCTATTACCAACCTTGTATGTTGATAAAACTACTGGAACCAGCACTCAACACCTCTGAGAGACATCACTCCCAAGATGATATTCGCATCATACATTTTCAGCCTTAAATTCCTAAAATATGCTCATCTTTCGAGACTGTAGAACATCAAAATTTTGTAATATTGGCTAATGCACCTGCCAAATATGTAAACAGGTCTATTACCAACCTTGTATGTTGATAAAACTACTGGAACCAGCATTCAACACCTCTGAGAGACATCACTCCCAAGATGATATTCGCATCATACATTTTCAGCCTTAAATTCCTAAAATATGCTCATCTTTCGAGACTGTAGAACATCAAAATTTTGTAATATTGGCTAATGCACCTGCCAAATATGTAAGCAGGTCTATTACCAACCTTGTATGTTGATAAAACTACTGGAACCAGCATTCAACACCTCTGAGAGACATCACTCCCAAGATGATATTCGCATCATACATTTTCAGCCTTAAATTCCTAAAATATGCTCATCTTTCGAGACTGTAGAACATCAAAATTTTGTAATATTGGCTAATGCACCTGCCAAATATGTAAACAGGTCTATTACCAACCTTGTATGTTGATAAAACTACTGGAACCAGCATTCAACACCTCTGAGAGACATCACTCCCAAGATGATATTCGCATCATACATTTTCAGCCTTAAATTCCTAAAATATGCTCATCTTTCGAGACTGTAGAACATCAAAATTTTGTAATATTGGCTAATGCACCTGCCAAATATGTAAACAGGTCTATTACCAACCTTGTATGTTGATAAAACTACTGGAACCAGCACTCAACACCTCTGAGAGACATCACTCCCAAGATGATATTCGCATCATACATTTTCAGCCTTAAATTCCTAAAATATGCTCATCTTTCGAGACTGTAGAACATCAAAATTTTGTAATATTGGCTAATGCACCTGCCAAATATGTAAACAGGTCTATTACCAACCTTGTATGTTGATAAAACTACTGGAACCAGCATTCAACACCTCTGAGAGACATCACTCCCAAGATGATATTCGCATCATACATTTTCAGCCTTAAATTCCTAAAATATGCTCATCTTTCGAGACTGTAGAACATCAAAATTTTGTAATATTGGCTAATGCACCTGCCAAATATTTAAACAGGTCTATTACCAACCTTGTATGTTGATAAAACTACTGGAACCAGCACTCAACACCTCTGAGAGACATCACTCCCAAGATGATATTCGCATCATACATTTTCAGCCTTAAATTCCTAAAATATGCTCATCTTTCGAGACTGTAGAACATCAAAATTTTGTAATATTGGCTAATGCACCTGCCAAATATGTAAACAGGTCTATTACCAACCTTGTATGTTGATAAAACTACTGGAACCAGCATTCAACACCTCTGAGAGACATCACTCCCAAGATGATATTCGCATCATACATTTTCAGCCTTAAATTCCTAAAATATGCTCATCTTTCGAGACTGTAGAACATCAAAATTTTGTAATATTGGCTAATGCACCTGCCAAATATGTAAACAGGTCTATTACCAACCTTGTATGTTGATAAAACTACTGGAACCAGCATTCAACACCTCTGAGAGACATCACTCCCAAGATGATATTCGCATCATACATTTTCAGCCTTAAATTCCTAAAATATGCTCATCTTTCGAGACTGTAGAACATCAAAATTTTGTAATATTGGCTAATGCACCTGCCAAATATGTAAACAGGTCTATTACCAACCTTGTATGTTGATAAAACTACTGGAACCAGCACTCAACAACTCTGAGAGACATCACTCCCAAGATGATATTCGCATCATACATTTTCAGCCTTAAATTCCTAAAATATGCTCATCTTTCGAGACTGTAGAACATCAAAATTTTGTAATATTGGCTAATGCACCTGCCAAATATGTAAGCAGGTCTATTACCAACCTTGTATGTTGATAAAACTACTGGAACCAGCATTCAACACCTCTGAGAGACATCACTCCCAAGATGATATTCGCATCATACATTTTCAGCCTTAAATTCCTAAAATATGCTCATCTTTCGAGACTGTAGAACATCAAAATTTTGTAATATTGGCTAATGCACCTGCCAAATATGTAAACAGGTCTATTACCAACCTTGTATGTTGATAAAACTACTGGAACCAGCACTCAACACCTCTGAGAGACATCACTCCCAAGATGATATTCGCATCATACATTTTCAGCCTTAAATTCCTAAAATATGCTCATCTTTCGAGACTGTAGAACATCAAAATTTTGTAATATTGGCTAATGCACCTGCCAAATATGTAAACAGGTCTATTACCAACATTGTATGTTGATAAAACTACTGGAACCAGCACTCAACACCTCTGAGAGACATCACTCCCAAGATGATATTCGCATCATACATTTTCAGCCTTAAATTCCTAAATATGCTCATCTTTCGAGACTGTAGAACATCAAAATTTTGTAATATTGGCTAATGCACCTGCCAAATATGTAAGCAGGTCTATTACCAACCTTGTATGTTGATAAAACTACTGGAACCAGCATTCAACACCTCTGAGAGACATCACTCCCAAGATGATATTCGCATCATACATTTTCAGCCTTAAATTCCTAAAATATGCTCATCTTTCGAGACTGTAGAACATCAAAATTTTGTAATATTGGCTAATGCACCTGCCAAATATGTAAACAGGTCTATTACCAACCTTGTATGTTGATAAAACTACTGGAACCAGCATTCAACACCTCTGAGAGACATCACTCCAAGATGATATTTGCATCATACATTTTCAGCCTTAAATTCCTAAAATATGCTCATCTTTCGAGACTGTAGAACATCAAAATTTTGTAATATTGGCTAATGCACCTGCCAAATATTTAAACAGGTCTATTACCAACCTTGTATGTTGATAAAACTACTGGAACCAGCATTCAACACCTCTGAGAGACATCACTCCCAAGATGATATTCGCATCATACATTTTCAGCCTTAAATTCCTAAAATATGCTCATCTTTCGAGACTGTAGAACATCAAAATTTTGTAATATTGGCTAATGCACCTGCCAAATATGTAAACAGGTCTATTACCAACCTTGTATGTTGATAAAACTACTGGAACCAGCACTCAACACCTCTGAGAGACATCACTCCCAAGATGATATTCGCATCATACATTTTCAGCCTTAAATTCCTAAAATATGCTCATCTTTCGAGACTGTAGAACATCAAAATTTTGTAATATTGGCTAATGCACCTGCCAAATATGTAAACAGGTCTATTACCAACCTTGTATGTTGATAAAACTACTGGAACCAGCATTCAACACCTCTGAGAGACATCACTCCCAAGATGATACTCGCATCATACATTTTCAGCCTTAAATTCCTAAAATATGCTCATCTTTCGAGACTGTAGAACATCAAAATTTTGTAATATTGGCTAATGCACCTGCCAAATATTTAAACAGGTCTATTACCAACCTTGTATGTTGATAAAACTACTGGAACCAGCACTCAACACCTCTGAGAGACATCACTCCCAAGATGATATTCGCATCATACATTTTCAGCCTTAAATTCCTAAAATATGCTCATCTTTCGAGACTGTAGAACATCAAAATTTTGTAATATTGGCTAATGCACCTGCCAAATATGTAAGCAGGTCTATTACCAACCTTGTATGTTGATAAAACTACTGGAACCAGCATTCAACACCTCTGAGAGACATCACTCCTAAGATGATATTCGCATCATACATTTTCAGCCTTAAATTCCTAAAATATGCTCATCTTTCGAGACTGTAGAACATCAAAATTTTGTAATATTGGCTAATGCACCTGCCAAATATGTAAACAGGTCTATTACCAACATTGTATGTTGATAAAACTACTGGAACCAGCACTCAACACCTCTGAGAGACATCACTCCCAAGATGATATTTGCATCATACATTTTCAGCCTTAAATTCCTAAAATATGCTCATCTTTCGAGACTGTAGAACATCAAAATTTTGTAATATTGGCTAATGCACCTGCCAAATATGTAAACAGGTCTATTACCAACCTTGTATGTTGATAAAACTACTGGAACCAGCATTCAACACCTCTGAGAGACATCATTACTAAATAATTGAAATTTCTACTACCTAATGTTAGAATATATTTGTAATCAATTTGTGAAGCATATGAAGTAAATTTTTACTTACCTGTGAAAGGAAATACCATCCCGCGTTGAATTAGAGTGATGGCGTGAAGAACAGCCAAAAGCTGCGTAAGAGACAGGCTTTTCTAACGATTTTCGTACACTGAACCTCTTTTTGCCAACCAATCTGGTTCTGAGAGTGACCGCTAATTTTGCATTAGCGCCCTTCTAGAAACCGCAGATAAACAAAATAATTTATTTCTATGGCGAAAATCATACACCTTCACAAAATGATCGTCCGATGGCCTTTGTACACGAATGTGCGTCCCGTCTATTACACCAATAACACCTGGAAAGTGTGAGATCTTGTAGAAAGATTTTTTTCGACTTCCAGTTCGTCAGGCGAGGGAAACGAAATGAACTGTTGTCGTAGTCTCGCTGCTGCTTTGGAAACTTTATGAACAATGCGTCCAGCAGTTGTTTGATGCACACCGATTAAATCACCATCTGTCATCTGAAAATTACCAGTGGCATAAAAACGAAGGGCAATTAGAACTTGCTGTTCAGTAGAGAGACTGTCATTTCTTTTATTCGGAGGTTCCAACTTACTTTCTAACATAGTACAAATATGGCGAAATGTCTCCTTTGTAAAGCGGTATCTTTGTCGAAATTCTTCTTCTGTGAAATTATCGGTCGGGGTTGTCCGTTCACTTCGTCGTCGTTTCTGTGCTGCTGCTGCACCTATAGCAGCGAATTCGGCGTATTCCCTGTACCACATTGAACCGAAGAAAAAATAGTGAGGATGATGTGTGTTTAGCGCTTAAACCTGCCCTTGTCCAGGTTTAAATTAAACCAGGATTCTTCTAACTTTAAACCAGGTTTAACATTGGTGGAAAATTTAAACTTGGTTTAAAATGGAAGATTAACCAGGTTTAATACTAAACCTCGTTGGTGCATACGGCTCTTAGGGCTTACAAAAACAGTATTGTGATCACTTGTGCCCAGAGGAGGAAGTATTTCACACTGATGATAAAACTGCACATGCTTGTCAGGTATCAAGATGAGGTCAAGTGTGGCATCATTACGGGTTGGCTTGAACACAATATTGCTCAAACAAAAGTTTGAAAGGAAGGAATCAACGTTGAATCGATTGAAATCACCAATGAATACAACTTCACATTTTGGGGAAAACTTCAGATGATTGTCGACAGTCCTGACTATGTAGCTAGACAATTCTTGATGTTTGACAGAGCTAAGGGCACTGCCATGCGGAAAATAAAGATTGACAATTATAGCCTGAAAAGTTTTACAGAACACACGGACAATGAGCATTTCAAGATCATTAGAATCAACAAAATATTCAAGAGTGGTTGAGCGAAAATTATTGCTAACAATGCAGCACAAGTCGCCACCCTTCTTTGACGTATTTCGATCAGCTCGATGCGTAGTATAGCTCAAAAAAGAAATGAATGGATCGCCAATTGTGTCATCAAGCCACGTTTCATTTAAACAAGTAATGCTCGGACGCTTTTCATTTAAAAACAGCAACAGTTCATCGACTTTGTTTACAACCGATCTACAGTTGATGGTACAAAAGGAAGGCAAGCAAAATGAATCGTACACAAATGTCCTGGGTACATCAGATACATGCATATTTCTATACTTTGATGTCAGTCACAGTTCAGGGAAAATGTGCTTCAGAGGCTTCTCATGATCATAGACCTCACCATCGACTAGGACATTTCCTTTGCGCAAGACGACAGCTTTGTCCGGATGAGAATCTCTCAGCATGCTGATGACACTGCACAGTTTTTTATGTTCCAAACGATCAACTCTACATCTGTCAGGATTTATGTAAACATTTCTGTAATTAGGCCAAGACCTCAAATTTTTTGCTCGAGATAAAACCAAGTTTCGATCTTCGGATTTTGTCGTCACAACTTTGATAATTCTTGGCTTAGAGCCAGACATTTTTCCCAAGCGAGTGCATGAAGCAAGCTCAACATCAGCATGAATTTCATCCAAAAGACCATGAACATTTTCTGTCAAAGACTCAGTAGTTTCAGCAACTGACTCATTCATCCCACTGATTATGAAATTTTGAGATAATTCTTTGCGTTTTTCATACAGTCTCTCTTGTTCAATGGTTACAAGATGACCTTTGATGCATGCAAAGTCATCATCGTGCTTTTTAAATTTTTCTTTTACCTGTTTCATTTCAGCTTCAATACTTGAATTGATCAACAATGCTATATCATTTCTAAGTTCATCTTTTAACTCATCAATTTTTGCATTGAACTTATTTAAGATTTCATTCATCTCCGTGCGCAATGTGTTTTTTATTTCATCCCTAATAACCTCACGAATTCGACTTTCATCCAGTATCAACAGGCATTGTTCACTAATTTTCCGAAGTGAAAAGGGGATTCCCGATACCGAAGTGAATTTGACACTAAACTTTGACAAAATAACCAACACAATAAGACACGAAGCTCTGACGCGATAATCACGTGAATCCGATCGATAATTCAAGAAAATTCCGAGTTGCCGGGTTCTTTGGCCTTTGTCATTAACAGCTGATTTTGACCAGCAGTTGACAATACCAACGGATAACAATGGTGAAGGCACAGATAGAGACACTGCAGGAACGAACTGAAGATTCGATGACGCGATCTTGCTTGCTATACTGAATATTGCCACTGAATAGTTTCCACATTGTTGGTAGGCATGTAATTGGTCTGTAATTGTCAGGGCTAGTTGGCTTGCTTTCATCTTTCTCTATCAGTACAGTCTTGCCTGTGACTAGCCATTCTGGTATTGTGTTGGGATTCTGTAAGAAGTCATTGTAGAAGATTATTATTATTTATTATTTATAATAATTATAATTTATTATTATTATTACGAAAATGTTTCTCGAGCAGGTCATTATCTTTCAACTTGCATGTCAACAGTGTTTGATATTGAAATTTGCATATTTTTTGCACAGTGCAGGCGACAACCATGAAAGCACGTTTAATCAATTCCTCTTTTTCAAGTCGTCTGCTTGTGAAACTGTTTTCATTAAATTACTTATTTTCGTTCGCTGCGCCGACGTTTGAACAGCAGAGATGGAAACCGGCCGCCGGTCTTACCAGCGTGGGAATTAGTTAGCGTTTTCAAATAGAAAAGAATTAGAAAACGTTTGCAGTTAGCGTTGCGGTAAATTTGGCTAACCGTACCGCACACTGGCAATATTAATTTGCGGATAACCAATAATCTGGCCTGGTTTTGTACGCTATTCCTATAAGTGAAACTCATTCGTACAAAGAGTTCCTCACAAGCATCATTACTGCCTTCTCATCTGAGTAACGCGCTTTCGCATGTTATTAAGCCTATAAGATTGTGATTTATTGGCATACCGGTTTCAAATACCGTGGTATCCATCATCAGTGGCGATAATACAACAAACGGACAGTTATATACAATTTTGGACATGAAATCGATGACGAACACATTTTAAAAAGAGACCCGGACAGTCGCAAAGTAAGAGTACAAATTAAAATCGTCGGTGGGCATGGAAATATAATGAGCCACGCATTGACAGAGAAACATCTGTCAGCAAACATAGAAATAGAATTGGTCACCAACTAGAATAAATGTGAAAGTTCGGATGACGTTTGATTGTTCATGAGGTTTTGGCGTGATTTTGTGATGAGTGATTCTGCTATTCTTGCATGTTTTGTTTTTGTCAATATTTATTAATTTTTATTAACTATGTTTTGCTAACAAAGGATGCAAGAATAGCAGAATCACTCATCATAAAATCACGCCAAAACCTCATGAACAATCAAACATCATCCGAACTTTCACATTTATTTTAGTTGGTGACCAATTCTATTTCTATGTTTGCTGACAGATGTTTCTCTGTCAATGCGTGGCTCATTATATTTCCATGCCCACCGACGATTTTAATTTGTACTCTTACTTTGCGACTGTCCGGGTCTCTTTTTAAAATGTGTTCGTCATCGATTTCATGTCCAAAATTGTATATAACTGTCCGTTTGTTGTATTATCGCCACTGATGATGGATACCACGGTATTTGAAACCGGTATGGCAATAAATCCCAACCATGCAGAATATTTGTCCGTATGCCTAAATAATCTTGATTGGATCTTGTACGCTTAACTTGATTAATAATTTTTAGTCTCATCAGCATGTTTTCGTGACTTATTGCTAACTGGTATTAACTGACCTATTTCCGGCGTCCTGCATGGCAGCTGCCAGCCGTCGGACTGGCCCGTAATTCTCGGTTGGTTGCTGGCCGCCAGACCTGCCCAAAAATCTCGCCTGGTTTCCACCCCTGGTTTGAAGCGTCCTTTAACATCATTTGTTCATCGTTCTGCCTACATTTGAGATTTGCAGATGGCCATTCATGCACAGTATGCCACACTAGCACAACAGTAGCATAGTTTAAAGGGACACTAATTTCTACATCATATCAAACACAGCTGAGATGCAAAATATAGTATAGTGACAAATCTAAGATACTTGTTGAGTAGTGGATAGTTTTGTTTAACGATTGGCAACGACCATGAAAGTGCGCCTAGGTAGTTTCTCAATTTTGAAGTCGCTTGCTTACGATAGTACTTTCATGTATTTACTAAATAATATAGCATTATAAGCTTAATTGTGTTGGTCGACCGATTAATGGTCCGGAAGAGTGGATACACTAATAGCAGGGATACAACCTGGTCACGTATCCGTGGCTCGAAATATGCTGATCCGGTCCCATCGCTACTGTAAAGTTTTTTCATGATCTAGCAGTCTTTTCATATTCCTTTTGAGAATAACATATTTTTCCTTTCAGCATATCTGCACCATAAATGAACATGGAATCAAGAAATATGCGACATCGTAGACAATTTTGCATGGCGTTCATTATCTGGATGTTTGACACTAATTTCTAGTCATATTTTTGTAATGAGGACACGGAGAGAAATATATGGCGCAACCTACACTAAGTGCAGCTTCTTCGTTCTCTTGACAATAGCAAATCTGCGAGAAAATTTATGAAAAGTTTTGCAGAACACTAGCAAATGAATTTTATATGAATTATGCATGTATTGAATGAACGTGACTCATTCTGACACTTAAATTCTAGTTATAATGAGATGCTCTTGCCATGCATTTAGTGAATTGGTTACTCATATGTACTGTTAACTAATTTTTCTGATGATATTTGACCTTCTGTTATAATAAAAACAAGCGAGGTTGCCAAACCTGTTCAAAAACGAATTTGTGCATTGTTTCTGAACAAATGATACTTCTGGTTTTATTGCTTGTAATAGATTTTTTTGACTCAATTTGACTCCTGACTACGTTTTCGATAGTTGAGGTTTTATGGCGTCGGCTTAATCAATAAGCTAGAATTTGATAATAATTTCTCAAATTAAGTTAACTCGAACTGATTTCATGAATACGGAGTTACCCGAGCAGACCAACAATTTGGGCACCAATTTCTTTAGCAGCCGTAGACGCTGCGTTCTTATCTACAATATAGGCCACGTATGGCAGGGCTGGATGACCATATAACTGGCTGCTCCAAGACGATGTACAGCAGGCTATTCCAATAGGCTGCTCTGCGTTCACTCAACCTGAGTTTGCGGCAAGTAATAGCCGTGATTAATCATAAAACATTGCAGAGTGCTAGTTGAACTGGACATTTGATGGAAAGGTGTCCTAAAATTTGAACAAAAAATCATCAAAATCTGTCCCATCGCGCTAAACTTTGAAGCTTTGTCATTAACTATTGTTCAATCATTCACACCTGCGAATTTTTGCGACTTTTCATCACGCAGAAATTTTATCACTAAATGTGCGTAATAAAGGCAGAAAATAGGAGCATGCATTTTGTTCAATCAGTTATAGCTTTTAATGAGAGAAAATTTAGAAGCAAACTGTCAACCAAATCAATGAATGTTCAATTGAAGACAATGTTTAATAAATCCTCCGACAGTCAGTTGCCGACTTCAAACTCAAGACGACCAATGTTTTTAATCAAATGTGTAATCATCTGCAACTAGAAGTTTGAGGAAGTACAAAACACGACCTTAGGGTCCCCCACCGGCTGTTGGTGAATGAAATGGATCTAACGCTAATCTGATCCGATAACGCGATGAAGGAATGATTTTGTGACAGTTGGAAAGTGATGAGCCGCCTCCGGTTTTAAGGTCATGGTAACTTACTCTGACTCGTGCCTGAAATAATAAAGCATGTTTGCGCAGCAGAAATAAGCAAAGGAATCAAACGTTAATTAAGCGATGAATATCTTTCCATGTGTGCACTTCCAATGAAAGATTTTTGTTTCTATGACAACACGAAGTTCCTCTGAATTTAGTGGAAGATGACGGAAAGGATGAATGAAAGACAAACAAGCAAAATTATTGTGGGTTGGCCTATACACGTCGGAATGGAACATGTTGAGTTGAAGAGAATTTATTTCAATGAAGAGTAGCACGTGCAAAGTCTGCCTAAACATCGAAATAGGGCCTATGACATGGTATGCCATTCAATGATGAGAGCCGTTCCGTTTTTCTATGCAACTATCAGATTGATTCAAGCGAGTGCTTCAGAATGGTCTCCCGCAAATGCGTTCTTTTCGTTTTATTTTTTAACAAGATGGAGCAACCCGCCACACATCGAAGTCTACGATGAAAGTCACAATAGTATTCGAATGTCACCAGATTGGTCCCAACCAGTGATCGCAGTTCACCAAAGAAAAAATGGAAAACCGGTGTTGGAATGAATAAATTTGAAATATATTAGACTAATTTTGTAAAAAAACCCGGAAAATTGCGATCCCTGGTCCCAACAGTTCTCAGATTTGTCACCGATTGAAAAACTGGATCTTATTCGAACGAATGTTAGAAAAAAGTGAAGCTAGTAACGCATGACAACTTCTGCAAAATGTTGAAGAGCATTTTAGGGCCAGAAAATAAACTGCTTAATCACAAATAAGAATATTCAATTCAATCACATCATTTTTTTCGTATCTAGTGATTAAAAAATGAGTATGAGGCGATGGATGTCAGCGAAACTTTTTTCTAGCTATCCCATCAAGACTATTATAAACAGAAGTCCAACTCATTGATCAATAAATTTCTAAATACGTTGGCCATACCCGAGTTTGAATAATGGAGTTGATTTGTGCTAATAGCCTTGCGGGTATAAAATAAAAATACTCTGTTGAGTAAATTTTCGATTTAATCTTCGTCAGACTCTCACATTTGATGAAGGCATGAATAACAAGAGCTTTTATAAGAAAGATGAAAAGAAAGATTGTCACTTCACAATTAGGAAGATTCTCTGATGCCATCAATCCGGCAGGGTGTCAAGTTACATCACCGTTGGATATTTTCCCCCGCATCCTGTGATGAGCGGTCAGCAAACGCGGTGAGGGGCGATGATTGTTCCTGTCTATTGTCACAGGTGGGTCGGTCTGTTGACAAAAATCTTAGCGTGCGGTTTCCCATGCAGCCATTCATCAGGTTGTTTTCTTTGGCGATATGAAATGCCTCTAATGCTAGGCGCGTACGATTGCACTTTTCTTTCCCTAGGATCATCCATTTGATTGTGTGGTCGTTGTTTGTGCCATGCTGCTGAAGATGCTGGTGGACATGCGATGAGGGGGAATTCAAATGTTCTAATATTCGAGAGCGGGCAGTTCTCTCACTCTGTCCGATGTACACGCTTTACAAGTTGGGTGGGAACACATGATTTTGTACACAATATGCTTAGTAAAGCACACTCCTTTTGAAATAGATGTCTCGCAGGCTAGGCATTGTTTGGGGCAATTTTGCACTTCCTTCTTGGTCTCAAACTTCTTGACAGGGGAGGCTCGGTAGTGTAGATAATGCGGATGTCGTCGTGTAAATCAGTCTCTCTGAGTATTTTTCTCATTTGTCTTCTCTGCCTCTCGTTAAAGTAAGGAATTTTTAGGTAGGTATAGTCGGTGGGCTTCTCTTTGTTTCGCTTGCGTTTCTATTTTTGACTGATAGGATGTTGACAACAAAGGTCTGTCGTAATTCATTGAATATCGAAAGAGAATGACAGCTATTAAGTCAATACAAGACACCAACACCCTTGATTCCCCGACCGCACTCGCCTGACCTAGGAATCGAACCGAAGTCCGCGGTGGAGACGAGCTCGCACCTTCTTCACTAGGCCACGCTGACGGTTCAAAAGGAATGCGAGTGAAGGCAGAAGTCATCTCTAAGTGACTTCTGCCTTCACTCGCATTCCTTTTGAACCGTCAGCGTGGCCTAGTGAAGAAGGTGCGAGCTCGTCTCCACCGCGGACTTCGGTTCGATTCCTAGGTCAGGCGAGTGCGGTCGGGGAATCAAGGGTGTTGGTGTCTTGTATTGACTTAATAGCTGATAGGATGTTGTTATCAATGAAGTTCTCAGGATAGCCGTTTCTCCTGAACGCGTCTTTCATCTCTGATAGTGCTTCATCGACATTCATGGGACTGGTATTTCTGAGGGTGCGATGAGTCTCTGCTGTGACGAGGTTGCGCTTTCTGCTTGCGGGTACGGTAGCTCCATACGGTAGACATGCTCCACTGTGGGATGGCTTTGCGTATTTCTTGTAGGTAACTTGACCATTTTCTATTCGTACCTTGGTATCGAGAAACGGTAATTCATTTTCTTCTGGTGCTTCGTAGGTGAATGTGATGTTGGGATCCACTACATTTGCGTAACTAAGTAGTTCTGTTACGTCCAATACTGACGTTCCTATGAAGAAGACATCGTCTAGATACCGTCTCCAGAAGATAATGCTCGGGAAACGTCTCAGTCCTCTCCAGTTGGACCATGAAGATCGTCGCCAGTGGTGGAGCGGCACAGTTCCCCATGGCTATGCCTGTCTTTTGCTGTCTGAATTCACCGCTCAACAGGTACCGATCTTCGTAGAGACAAAGCCGCAGGAGTTCTTCGAAGTGGTCTGGTTCCAAATCAGGGAATATAGAGTCCTGTCTATTTACGGCTTGAAAGTTTGTCGCCACCGATATCAGTCCAGGAGTTGCCTCACCGTCTTCTAATGGTATGCTCCCGTAGAGATTGGAGACATCTAATGACCCAAAATGACATTGTTTTGGAATTTCCAATTCTTTGATCGCGTTGATGAAGTCCATTGTTGAGGACAGAATGTCGTTGAAGTTAGCACCAACTTCAACACCAACTTTTTGAATAGAGTTTGTACAGAATAGGAAACCACATGTTTAGGTAGTACTGATGACGCAGAGTTTGTACAGCCAAAAAGTTTTCCAAAATTCGAACTCCTTCACCTTCAAAATTCAAATTTAAATTCGAAAAATTGGTGCAAGTATTGGTGCTACCTGGTTAGAGAGTTTGTACAGCATTCCGATGGAAAAATTTAGATACAAGAGCAAAAACCTGAGTTTGTACAGCAACTTCCAGCACTTTCCTTACACGAAAAACCGAAAAAAACCGCCAAAAACCGATTTTTTCAAAAAATGATAAGATTTTCCAGAAAAGTTCTTGGTGCTACATGGAAAATGAGTTTGTACAGTGCTCTAACTGGTGGAAGAGTGTTCTTCTAATCCAGTCTGAGTTTGAACACACACTTCTCCGACACTCCAGCACTCCTACGACCGCTAAATACCGGTTATTGTACAGTAACTACAAGAATACTGCCCATTTATGAACAAATCAATTGGTGCTACATGGAAAATGAGTCTGTACAGTGCTCTAACCGGTGGAAGAGTGTTCTACTAATCCAGTCTGAGTTTGAACACACACTTCTCCGACACTCCAGTACTCCTACGACCGGTAAATACCGGTTATTGTACAGTAACTACAAGAATACTGCCCATTTATGAACAAATCAATTGATGCTACATGGAAAATGAGTTTGTACAGTGCTCTAACCGGTGGAAGAGTGTTCTACTAATCCAGTCTGAGTTTGAACACACACTTCTCCGACACTCCAGCACTCCTACGACCGGTAAATACCGGCTATTGTACAGTAACTACAAGAATACTGCCCATTTATGAACAAATCAATTGGTGCTACATGGAAAATGGGTTTGTACAGTGCTCTAACCGGTGGAAGAGTGTTCTTCTAATCCAGTCTGAGTTTGAACACACACTTCTCCGACACTCCAGCACTCCTACGACCGCTAAATACCGGTTATTGTACAGTAACTACAAGAATACCGCCCATTTATGATCATGGAATGATAAGTTTCTCTATGTTGGATGTCAAAGTAAGTGACTTCAAAGTCTCTTTTACCTCATGATTGGGGTAAATACGACATGGTCTGGGTGTTTTTGCATCTGAGTACGTTTTCATATAGATTTGCGAATTAAACTCCGATGATGTGTTGGGAATGTACACTGTAATCCTGTACGTGCGAATTAGCTGCAAGTATGGGTGCCAATTGCTATTTTTGCACCTAAGCAAGAATATTTGCACTTAGGTCGCATTTAGGTGCCAAAATGAAAATGCCGTAATATAACGAAATAATAAAAGTCGATTACATGAAAAATTGATCTTGGTGTAAAACATGAAATCTTGCCTACCCAAGCTGGTTTCTTAACAAGCAATTTGATTTTACGCATTCATGCAGCGATTGAGCCTCAATATTAATTTTTTGTTTTAATTCTTAAGCTCTAAATCAATTTCAATATTTTCAGCCATGTTGACTTGCTGCGTTTGTCAAGTTAAGTTGAGTAGCAGATATAAATTCGTGTTACACACGGCTCGACATTTAGAGAATCAAAGATGGTAAGACAATATAATTGATATCTGTACTGTACGTATTTGTAGATATACAATGACCACAAAATAATTATCATGCAATCATTGAGTATATCATTAGTTAATAAAATCATCAACTGTGCACTGATAGATTATTTGCCTTAATTTTTTTTTTGTGACAAGATTTGGTGGTTTTGTTTTTAGCTACCATTTCTGAACCCATGTCAGAACGCACGAGCTGCTATATACAGAGTCTCAACTTTGCATTATATATGCTACTACATTAACGATAACGTAAGTTCATCGTCGCAAGTTCAAGTTGTGGGTAGTAATTAACTAACACCTTCTTTCTATAAGCTAAAAATATCTCAAAATAATGATTTTAATGAAAATTGTAGTGAAGGAGTGTTGTCTATCTTATTTATATGTGGGTATATCATATGCCTAAGGCACATGCTACCAAAAGTAGTAGAAATCCACATCCAATGTGCAACTAATCTTAGATTTTACATGAGAAATTAAAGGAGCACTATATGATCCTAGAACAATCTTCAGTTGTATTTAGATCGAATGCGCGTGGTAGTACCCAACACAACTCCTCGTGGAAGGAAAAACATTATTTTCAGTTGCTGACGTCATCGAGCTGATTAGCTGCCAAACAAGAGACAGCACCTGTCGTAAAACGATGCTGAGTTCGATGTTATTGCAAATTATGACGAGGTCAGTTCTTTTATCGATGCCTCAGTGTCAAGTGGGCCTGCACTTTGAATGATTTTCAAGAGATGAGTCTATGATGTCTCTTTGTATACGATTCTTAATTGCGGGAGAAAATGTTTTAAGGAACCAGTCTCCAAAACGACAGGAATATACTCATTACACTTCACTGAAGATTCTTGTGTGAGAGATTCAAAATTCGAGTGACCTGGAACACCGAGGAATTATTTTCTGAAGAAAGACACTTTACCCGTATACCAAAATATACACCGTAGGCCTACACGAATCCATCAAACTCGTCTATAGTGAGATGAATGACTATTGAGAATTGATTCAGACACTGGGAATAAAATGAAAGTACATACAAACACAGGTGACCCTGTGACACGTGACCCGGTTGATAAAGCAAATGAACATCTAACTCAGCATCATTCTAAGCCAGGCGCTTTCTCTCGTCAGTCTGGGAGCCAATCAACTCGATGACGTCAGTAGCAGAAAATCATAGCCGCTTTCTCCTTCCTCGAGTATTATTTTGCGTGCTACCGTGAGCATTCGATTTAAATACAACTGAATATGGTTTTTCAGAATCGTCGGAGTGGTTATTTCCACGTCTAATTAAGTGGAAATAGTTTTCATCTATAGTTTGGTTAGCTTCACGTATACTTGCAGGAAAATAACAATCCTATTGCTTATGGTTATTTATCCACACCAGCTATTAAAGGAGCACTGCATCTGTTTTGACATATGATCCTAGGCCAGGTTATTTTTACGCATGTTCTTAAAAGCATTCAGTAATAAATATCTAAGATTATTTATTATACTCATCTATACTGAGACAGACAAAACAACTCGCCCTTAATTCAAAAAAAGTCATGAGTATAATTATAAAAAGTGCCCTGACTGTGAAGTTGGTCGTGACGAGACGTGGATTATACTCCATGTATAACATTGTACATTTAGAATGACGATCTATTGCGGTTTAGTTTCGCTCTATTGATTTAGCATTACTCCTTAAGTCTCCATGACTTATAATTCTGATTGCAACATTTTTCAGCCTCCATGATTTGGACAGCTTTTCGTCAAATAATAAGGAGAATGAGAAAAAGGGAGGCTTGTTTTTTTAAGGAAAGCTCAGTAAGTTATTACACATTGTTAACTTTCGATACTTGCTCCATCTAAATCTTAAATCCTATAAAATTCCATATAAAGCTCTGAAACTGTTGCAATGACACTTCCATCCGGAGTAAAAAGTAATCTCGAAATGTTTAACGATAATTTGACCAAGTACCTACATGTAGGTCTGGTCTACATGTAGGTACTTTTCTATTCAATTCAGTCTACAGCAATTTTCTTGTTGATAAAATTGCTAAAATGTGTAACAGTTTACACCATTCGAAAGATCTGATGTGTGTCTAACGATTCAGAAAATGTGTTTGAAATTATGATAGCGTTATCTCATTTGTAAATAGATCATGTTGAATGATAACTAAAAAATTGAAAGTTTGTCAAAATTTTCATGAAATTTACTGTATTTTCAATAGCTCTTTCTCTTGTACCACGGCGCCAAAATTTATACAATTTGCATCATCTTTTGAAGCAAGTCATGGAGATTGATATTGTGAAACATTTTCCACCACCTCAATTTATGCCAGGGATGCGGAGTCCTATCATCTTGATAGGACTCCGACTCCGGGTAGCAAGTATAAATAGCCTAGTTTTTTGAAAAACTGGTAACCTACATCATAGATCATTATAGGCTTACTTGAACCTACCCTTAGTGATCATTTCTGTATCAATTATCAATCATTTTCGATGAAAGTTTATCAAATGTCGCTTTAAGTTGGATGCATGCGACTCGGCTGTTTCCATCTTGTTGCTGTGTGCTTCACACGGTTTTCCTCCAGTCTCTACCAGGCAGGAAAATCTCCATCCTTTTTCAAAAAATATGAGTGCACTTTCGATTTTAATATGCGCTTTAGAGGAGGTATCATACACGATTAACGTGAGGGTAAGAGGTAATTTTACCGTTGCATAATAGTCCAATGAATTGACAATAGTCCTGTACCATTCACTTGTTGAGAGATGCAAACCATAGCTCTGGAGAATGTCTGGAAGGTTGCGACTAAAATATACCTACATGTAGGTCGTTTCTGTTTCTGACATTTTAAGTTCATTAGATAATTTTCAGAATGTTTATGATGTTTGTGGACATATTTTATGGCCACTACTAGATGACACATACAAAACAAATCATCTGGAACTTTACAAGACTATATATTTTTAAAATAAGGAAATTATCATGTTTTTCTTTAATTATGATTCTTTGACAGAAATATCCTTTCGAACAGATGTTCATTACTCGTTATAATAAGTTTATATCATTTGCAAATATCTGATATTCTCATCAGGAATAAAAATATACAAAGATACAGTTTTAGAAATAATGAAAAACGTAGGTATTTTTCTGGCTCACAATTTAAAAATCGATCATCCTGACGACAGTTTGGTGTTTGGCTACAAATGATGCAGAAATAATGTGTGCCTGTGAAATTGAGAAATCAGGATAGACTTCACCAACCATGTACACATGCATTCCCTTTCTGATTATGTTATTAAATGAAAACTTAACGGTAATTCGTTTGAGCACACATAGCTGTGTACATTATCGCTCTCCTAGTTTTTTTTACTTTTTTTGCAGGAATAAACTTCGTTGAGTTGCATCTGAGAATGTGCAAAAATAAAACATCATTTTTACTTCATAAACAGCAAATTTAAGACTTCTCACCAGAAAAGTTAACGGTTGGATGGTATTTGGTATGCAAATATGAATCTCTCATTCACGGAATCTACGAATCATTCACGAAGAACACTCACATCACGTAAATGCCACAAACACGTATTGCGGCGCGGATTCTATTTGAAACTAAAGAGTGTAGCTAACGATTAGCATGCAATTCAACATGAAAGTGTCAATTTTATGATATCTTTATACATTTGTCTTTATTTGCCAACATGTGGAAGGCTTTCTCAAGACAGGATTAAGTAATTTTTTGAAATCGCTTTCCCTTGCTTAGGAGTGAAAGCAAAGATGAGTATCTCGCGATTATGTTATGGAACCAAGTTTTCATGTTATCCAACCAATCAACAGATACTCGTGTTATTGGCTAATATATTGTCAATTATGATTGTATGATGGTATGATGATTGTGTGATAGTTCTACTCGCAAAAGATTACTTTGAAGAAAAATTCACCTCGGCGAGCTTTCTTCAGAAATTAATGCAAAATGAATTTTTTATTGCTATGAAAAAAATTTAAAATGATCTTCAAAGTTAGTTGAGGAAATACAAGAGTGCAGTTTTAGGTGGAAAAAATGTTTTGTTATCAATTATTAGCATATCAAAAACACGTTTATAGAGAAGAACAAGTTGATGATTAGAGATTGATGAAATGTATCTTCATCATAATGAGAATAATAAACTACCTATCAATGTAGGTAGTTTTCTAACGCTTTTCAAATACATGTCATAGATTCAATATGCTATTGATTCCTAAAATATTTCAGATTTATTTGAGGAATACACCAATTTTTATCAGTATAGTAATAAAGACACATTTTTCTATGCTCACTTCTTCATAAATCAACATTTTGTGCAAAATTTGTTTTTTTGATTTTAAAAGTTCAAACTTCATTTTCGAAATGCGATTATTCGTAAACTATTTATCCAATCAATCTGAAATTATTACATGTGTGTTTTGGCGTACTCTCCCATGAAATCTCTCTTCGTTTGTTTTAAAGATGTGTACTTTTAGACTGACGACCATTTAAATAATAGATATAAAAAAGACCTGTAAGTAGGTCAGAACTTGATCAAATTATCATTTAAATGAAATTGGCGATCGTTCTCAGCATCGTGCAACTTTCTAATTAGTACACGGTACCATCGAAAAGCCCAGATGATGTTATTTTATTTGAATATCATTTCGCTCTCCTCGGACAAATAGTTGCTGCGCATCTTTTACTCAATATGTCTCAGCAATGTCTTAAAATATGCAGCCGGGGAAAAGTGGTAATTAATTTCAACTCCAATTAACCAAAATCAGAGAAAATGCCAATACATATACATACCTAAGTAGGTCCTACTTTTGGTGGGGGTTGCATCCTCCGTCTGGATCTATCCATGAGATCGGGTCGAGCCTAAAAATATCGGCCCGATCCGAACTCTGATTGAGTTGAATAGTATATTGCCTACGGTATGAACTCAGACATCAGAAAATAATATATATTGCTGAAACCTAAAAATTTTGTATGTTTCACGTGGTATCATTTCACATTTCTTTTCTTTCAGGAACCTGTCAGAATTGAAGACACAAAGGTGATATGTGATGGAGTAGAGATTGAGTGCGATGGTGGCCTACATACTATTCTTCTATCTTCGTGCTGTTTCTTGGAATCCAATATTAATCATTTACCGCGTCAAGAGGCGACACTGGAAGTCATGGAGGGTATCATGGGCATCAGAAAGACCTTTACGAAAATGGCATCGAAAATTCTTTTAAACACAATTAATTTGATTTAGTGAAATACTAAACTGTCTTAGTGAAAGAATATACTCTTACTGCATTTCCTGGATTATTTCACCCGTTATATTGTCAAAGTTATGAATCTTAGGTGTCTTCACTAATAAGATACCGGCAGGCATAACCCCAGGATCACATTAGACGCGAAACCTTTTTTCAATATTGCTAAGTAAGATCCGGTCATTCCGCTATCATTATTTTATTTCATGTAGCCTACAGTAGTGTCCTAAATAGCAAGGAATTCAGTCAAAATTTCTTTGAAACATGCGCAATGATTTTTTATATAGAGATTTGTCGATCATCACCCCAATGATCATGCTCACTACAATTTCATCATCCTCAAATATCTCAACCTTTCGTAGGAAACTATGAAAGCCTATTTTGAATAAAAGCTCGACTATCATAGATTCCTACGAGAGGTTGATATATTTGAGGATAATAAATTGCAGTGACCATGGTCATCGAAGTGATGATCGAAAGATCTCTAATAAAAAATTTGCACCCTTGTGATTAGATCAATCAATGTTTTAAAATATATTGTTATATATAATATCAGCATTGATTTTGAATATACCCAATTATTTCCTTTAAGAAATTTAGTCTTCAGTTTGACCAGATCTAAGGTTGAGAAGACCTTAAAACTCTGCTGTAGACCCATTGCGCAGGTAGATAAATAACATTCTTTTCGAAGGTGTTATTTTCGATAGATATTTGTAAAAATGCAATAAAACAACGTTGTACTGGTATATCTGGCCTTGCTTGTTATCTTTTAGATTTACAATAAGGTATAAATGCACCACTATTCAATTTGATAAATTCATGAAGTGAACAACGTTAGTTTTTGCTAATTACGGTACTGTACAGACTGAGTACCGCAGTATGAGTACTGTAGTGTGTTGCTAAAGTTCATTATGTAGCTATCACTCAGAAATTGGCAAAAATTAACATTGACTGACTTCCTTCTTCCCCAGTAGTAAATATATAAAAGAATAAGCAAAGCCATGTATAAGCACAACGTAATTTGTGAATTCCAGACGGAAATTATTTACGTTTGTAAATAAAATAGAATGATATCACATGTTTATCTAAGTCTTTATTTATCTTGATAATAGGTTACGAAACTCCTACTCTGAGAATTGGTCGTTATACCTATTGTTTCAAGACTGACCCCTCTTTTGCATATCTTCAGATTTTATTGCACAACATAACAATTTTTATGTTGACTTAATTTGTTTCAGAAATCGTCAGCCTTTGCATTTTTTGGTAGTACTTATTAATTGTTTCGGAATCATTCCCATATTCATCCTTTTGTAATATACGAACACTCTTTTTACGACATTTTTATACGATTCATTTAGAGGCAATTTTGATAAACGCAATGAACTACGCAATTGATTGTATTTTAGTATAATTTTGAGTGTTTGTACAAGTTTTGTATCTCAATTTGGCAGATTTTTCTTCTCGTGTTTCAGTAAGATGTATCTGTATAAGCCTATGTCATTTTGTTGCATGCCCTTTTGTAGATGAACAAAGAGTGCTCTCATTAGTATGATGCGTTTGTATTAAAAATAAATTTTGTTATTCAATTTCATGATGCTTTGATTTTTTTATTCGATTATATGATGGAAACTTCTTCTCAATTTAAGTGTGCCATGTATCAGGATTAACTCCCTTAAAGTATATGAAGCATTAAATGCTATATGGCATAGGCCTGCTATCAATAATAAATATAAATAAAGCTGTAAGGGTAAATAAAATTTTAGGCTATAATCATATTATAACAACTTTAAATACTACTGAAAATTTGATTTGTAAGCAGTGCTGATTTTTGCTCTATATCTGATTTTTCTATGTGCCAATCCATCCAGGATTTGCACCTATTTGGCACCCGTTTGTTATTCTCGAGTGTCACCAGGCTTTTGGCACGTAAGTGCGACCTAAATTCGCACGTAGAGGATTACAGTGTAGTATGAAATGACGGTGATGTGTTTCGCTCCTGTCTTGGTAATGGAGCAACTGATCTTTACAAGAAAATCCTAAGTGCTACCTTATCGCTACCTAGAATAGACATTTTCACATATAGAAGTGGATCTTGGTTTATTTGTGATTGCAGAATTGATGTAGATCATTATTTCGATACACTAGGTGACATGCCACGCTCAATCACGCGTAATTACACATGACCCCAAACATTCGTGGCTATGCGGGATATTGCTGCAATATAAGTTATATAAGTAAGTATAGTTGGCAGTCATGTTATATAGACTTTGCGTCTCATGTGTCTGCCTGTATCAGAGGCTAAACAATGTGATAGGACCTCAATTTCATGCTCAGGGAAGACAGAACATGCTTAGCGGTTCATCTTAGTGGTTCAAGTGGCAGCGCAGACAACCGTGGACGACGCGCAAACTATAAACGCTCGCCCGCGCGTATTCTTAAACATCTCCCATGTTTTAACAGCATCAGATCAAGTGATTTCTGACTCTTAGTGCAGCGCATATATACGCGGGTAGAAGAATAGAATGTCCTTAACCACGGATGTTTGGGGTGTTCCGTGATTGCGCCTGAATAACGCGTGGCATGTCACCTAGTGTAGATTTATGTTTATGTGAGATAAAAATGGGCAGTGTTTATAGTATGTAAGCGTATTTTGAAGCTGAATAGGCCTATTTTTGAATAGGATACATGCATGAAATGCTACAACTGATATACGTTCAAAAACAGAATTAGCCTATTTTAGAAATATACGAGCGCATTAGAGAAAAGAATATCAGAATTAGGCCTAAATATCGTAAAGGTTTCTCGTTCTTTCTGGACGTAGATCCTTTCGTTTGATTGACTTGAAATGGCATCTAGCTGTTATTAATCGATCGAAATCCATGAACTCGAAACAAGCTTGGATCTTGAGCATTGCACCCTATTGTCGTTTGAGACATCTATCATTTCAAAATATGTTGGTGACGATTTTATTGACACATGCAGGAGTGTATCAAAAACTCAAGCGACAAAAATCAAAATTTTGCACGTTGTCGCACCTATCTCGATGGGCCTTGTCGCATTTACCCCGGACCTGATTTTCACTACCAAAATCGATCGGGCTACGTAAATAATGAAGAGGTATTCGATCGAATCCGCTATTTCGTGTGGATGAACTTGACATCTTACTGTGATATAAAAGGTCGCCCATATTTAATTCCAGCTTGCTTCTCTTGACAGCAAACAAAATTTGTTGCAGAGTAAAGCAAATAAGGCCCAATTTTCAAAAACTGCCAAATCTTTCACCAAGTGCCAGGGTGGTATGCAATACTTTTGCGAAATAAAATGCCTTAGAGATTGGCTATCTGCCAATCTAAGAGATTGGCTATATGCAGGCACATATGGATGCAAACTGAACGGTTTCTTGGCTATGAGCTATTGGTTTGGGCTACAACCTAATCGCATTTACCTAATGTTGCATTTCCCCAAGCCAGCCTATCGTAATTATAATCCTGCAATATTTTTATACACTGCATGTTCAATATTTTCAGCTACAATCAACGATCAAGGTCATTTAACTATCACATGTTGATTTAAAAATTTGGCGGATGACTGAAGGTCGAAATTCCATCTTTTGCAGCGAATTGCGTGTATTTGTATTTCTTAATCTATTCGCGGCTGTTTAGTTTAAATGGCACATAGAATTACAAACTTTCACATAGGAAAATGAAGTAATATGTGAGTTTGCTAGGTTTACGCTCATTTATACAGCATCATTTAATTAGTATTAGCACATGAAAAGATCTAATTGTTCAAATATTTGACGATGAACAAATCAACAAAAATGAGATTAGCAATGAATATATCCCGTAAGTTTTATATGTCAACATTTTATGGCTACTGAACTGAGAGCCTTACTAGCCTGTCTGACTGTGATTACAATTTTTGATGCATCCGTGATTAACATCATCAGTTAAGGTTCAGAAAATCAAGTTCCTATTTCTATCAGTTGGGTTGAACCTACATACAAGGTTTATAACCTACATTGCGGTTTATTGCAATGTAACGCATATTTCATTTGAAGGAGCTATACTTCGGGTTGTACGACATAACTTGAAAATGAGTAGGTTGCCTTCTACACCGCTCGTTAAGACATCTGGTGATCACATTCTTTCATTTGAAATTATTCAAATTATCAACTTAGTGAGCATGTAGTGTATCTGAACATGCGTGACTGATTACAGAGAGCGTCTGTTCAACAACTACGATTATGACTCCCCTGCTCTCATGTTTGAGCGATAAGTCTTCAACATTTTTTGAGTGTGAACACGAAATTGAAATATTTTGACCACTACTTCATTCCGCTTGTCATGAGCATTCATGAAATTTGTTGTAATTGATCTTATCCCGACCATTTCCTTTTGTATTTTAAAACTTTATCGCTTGGTCACATTTTTGGTCATTTAAAGTTCATCGTATAGGCTATACGCAAGCCTGTACAATTCTTACTTTTATACCTGTGACGTGAGATTTCCATGACACTTGAGATTTCACTGTGTTTCAGCTATGCACATGATCGCGGACTGCTGTTCAGACCTTTGTGTGGTGAGTGATGGTCTCGATTTTAACGTAATGCTGTGTTAATGAAATATACGACATTATGTCTGCAATCGGTCTTCTTAACAATACCTTTGATTGTTTTCCGGATTTCACTTATACCTAACCGCGGTACCTTAAATTCACATATGCAGACAAACCTTTTCCCTTTGTATTCTACGGTTTCCATTGTTTCGTCCTATCAGCTAGACTATGGACAAGTATATCCAGCTGCTACATTTATTATACCTTCGATTGTTTTCCAGATATTATTGATGAATTACAAGCAACACTAATTATCAAGATTGCTGTTTTTTGCGGTGATTTTTAAGTGCATTTGTAATTGTTTTGACTACAATTGGTTGACACAACTTAGTACAGGCATTTTCAGCGATGTTCCTCTTTCTATACCTTGTAGTTGCTTTTCTATATGCGCTTCGGACTGTCCGATCATTATCGTATCTAAGATATTCGGTCTTCATTGCATAAATGTCGCAAGTCATTTTTATCCTATCTGACCTTTCTATGCTGTGCTTCCTACTGTAATAGAGTATGTAAAAATTGGGAACTCGATAATAATCTGTCGTCCTTCTCCCATGTCAACATTTGAATTTGGTGCAGCCATTGATTTTTGGAGTACCGCCTACATCAAGCCTTCCACCTGTGACCTTTATGACGTACTCGGGCTTTTTCCAGAGTTTTGTGCACCATTCTCAGCAGAGTTCATATTTTGATGGACAATAACATTTCTTGAAACAAAATATTGTTTCAACTCGTTTCACTGGTGGAAGATAGCGATTCAACCGACAATTGAATTTTGAAACAAAACCATCGCATCGATGATGTAGTCACTGTACAATAGCCGGTATTTACCGGTCGTAGGAGTACTGGAGTGTCGGAGAAGTGTGTGTTCAAACTCAGACTGGATTAGTAGAACACTCTTCCACCGGTTAGAGCACTGTACAAACTCATTTTCCATGTAGCACCAATTGATTTGTTCATAAATGGGCAGTATTCTTGTAGTTTACTGTACAATAACCGGTATTTACCGGTCGTAGGAGTGCTGGAGTGTCGGAGAAGTGTGTGTTCAAAACTCAGACTGGATTAGTAGAACACTCTTCCACCGGTTAGAGCACTGTACAAACTCATTTTCCATGTAGCACCAATTGATTTGTTCATAAATGGGCAGTATTCTTGTAGTTACTGTACAATAACCGGTATTTACCGGTCGTAGGAGTACTGGAGTGTCGGAGAAGTGTGTGTTCAAACTCAGACTGGATTAGTAGAACACTCTTCCACCGGTTAGAGCACTGTACAGACCCATTTTCCATGTAGCACCAATTGATTTGTTCATTAATGGGCAGTATTCTTGTAGTTACTGTACAATAACCGGTATTTACCGGTCGTAGGAGTGCTGGAGTGTCGGAGAAGTGTGTGTTCAAACTCAGACTGGATTAGTAGAACACTCTTCCACCGGTTAGAGCACTGTACAAACACATTTTCCATGTAGCACCAATTGATTTGTTCATAAATGGGCAGTATTCTTGTAGTTACTGTAAAATAGCCGGTATTTACCGGTAGTAGGAGTGCTGGAGTGTCGGAGAAGTGTGTGTTCAAACTCAGACTGGATTAGTAGAACACTCTTCCACCGGTTAGAGCACTGTACAAACTCATTTTCCATGTAGCACCAATTGATTTGTTCATTAATGGGCAGTATTCTTGTAGTTACTGTACAATAACCGGTATTTACCGGTCGTAGGAGTGCTGGAGTGTCGGAGAAGTGTGTGTTCAAACTCAGACTGGATTAGTAGAACACTCTTCCACCGGTTAGAGCAATGTACAAACTCATTTTCCATGTAGCACCAATTGATTTGTTCATAAATGGGCAGTATTCTTGTAGTTACTGTACAATAACCGGTATTTACCGGTCGTAGGAGTGCTGGAGTGTCGGAGAAGTGTGTGTTCAAACTCAGACTGGATTAGTAGAACACTCTTCCACCGGTTAGAGCACTGTACAGACTCATTTTCCATGTAGCACCAATTGATTTGTTCATAAATGGGCAGTATTCTTGTAGTTACTGTACAATAACCGGTATTTACCGGTCGTAGGAGTGCTGGAGTGTCGGAGAAGTGTGTGTTCAAACTCAGACTGGATTAGTAGAACACTCTTCCACCGGTTAGAGCACTGTACAGACCCATTTTCCATGTAGCACCAATTGATTTGTTCATAAATGGGCAGTATTCTTGTAGTTACTGTACAATAACCGGTATTTACCGGTCGTAGGAGTGCTGGAGTGTCGGAGAAGTGTGTGTTCAAACTCAGACTGGATTAGTAGAACACTCTTCCACCGGTTAGAGCACTGTACAAACTCATTTTCCATGTAGCACCAATTGATTTGTTCATAAATGGGCAGTATTCTTGTAGTTACTGTACAATAACCGGTATTTAGCGGTCGTAGGAGTGCTGGAGTGTCGGAGAAGTGTGTGTTCAAACTCAGACTGGATTAGAAGAACACTCTTCCACCGGTTAGAGCACTGTACAAACTCATTTTCCATGTAGCACCAAGAACTTTTCGGGAAAATCTTATCATTTTTTGAAAAAATCGGTTTTTGGCGGTTTTTTTCGGTTGTTCGTGTAAGGAAAGTGCTGGAAGTTGCTGTACAAACTCAGGTTTTTGCTCTTGTATCTAAATTTTTCCATTGGAATGCTGTACAAACTCGCTAACCAGGTAGCACCAATACTTGCACCAATTTTTCGAATTTAAATTTGAATTTTGAAGGTGAAGGAGTTCGAATTTTGGAAAACTTTTTGGCTGTACAAACTCTGCGTCATCAGTAGTACCTAAACATGTGGTTTCCTATTCTGTACAAACTCTATTCAAAAAGTTGGTGTTGAAGTTGGTGCTAACTTCAACGACATGAGGACAGATGGTTCTGAACGTACTTCTTGATCATTGGCTGCAAGTTTTTGGATAGAAGCTGTGCCAGGGGCCTGACGATAGAGCTTTCACTTGCGATGATTGGTCTTCCTTTCAGTGGTCCAGCCTTGTGATCTTTGGGCAGGGCGTGGGGTGTACTTGGAAGCGGCTCCGAAGATTTGCACCGTTCGATTAAGGCTTTCGTTCTGCTGGTCGGATATTGAGCGGCTATCTTCGTTAAATTACCATTGTACTTGATTTGTCGTGACGTTGGGAGTATTGTCCTTGAAGCTTGGTCATCAGCATTGAGGGAATTTCGCACTAAAGTGGAGTAGTCTTCCCGGTTTAGGCACACCAATTTCTTTGTTTTGTCGGATTGCATAATCGCCACATCCTTCTCTTTGATACCTTTAATTGTTTGCTGCTCCTTTGAACTTTTGGGCATTGTTGAGATTGTACTTGACGTGATGCGGTCGGTAGCGCTGAGGAACTCTGTAAATTGTGCAGTCAGCGAGCCGCGGATTTCGACATCGCATTCTCTCGTAACAAGCTTGTAACTCCGCCTTGTAGTGGAAAATTCGGTTTTCACTGGGTTTCGAAGGTTGGGGGACGTATGCGGGTCCTTTGGAGAGCAGCGTTTGTTCTTCAGCCGTGAAGATAACTTCCGTTAAGTTCGTGAAAGCGTCGAGTTTCTCCACTTGGTCTTCGTTGCTACCTCAACCCAGGATGTTCGTTAACTTTTCTTCTCTTCGTCTGCCTTAGTTGGTAGGCGTAATTCGTGAGGATCTTGTAGTCTGCTTCCGTCAAGGGTGTCGTGGTTCCCCTCTCCATTATCTCGCGTTGTTTATAGAGCCTGTTTATCGCGCATTGCATCCATTGTCTCGAATGTTTTTTCACCAAGATTTCACTTTCATCTCTGCTTCCTTCGATTGTATATATGATCTTGTTTGCTGTAAGGAGTCCTCTCGGGATTATCGCTCGTCTTCTGCATTCTCTCAGGAAACTTAGATGACTGTTTATTTTCTCGAGTTTACATGCTCTTATCAGAGTGTGATTCCGTTCGCCATAGTCATTGATCAATAAATTTCTAAATACGTTAGCCATACCCGAGTTTGAATAATGGAGTTGATTTGTGCTAATAGCCTTGCGGGTATAAAATAAAAATACTCTGTTGAGTAAATTTTCGATTTAATCTTCGTCAGACTCTCACATTTGATGAAGGCATGAATAACAAGAGCTTTTATAAGAAAGATGAAAAGAAAGATTGTCACTTCACAATTAGGAAGATTCTCTGATGCCATCAATCCGGCAGGGTGTCAAGTACATCACCGTTGGATATTTTCCCCCGCATCCTGTGATGAGCGGTCAGCAAACGCGGTGAGGGGCGATGATTGTTCCTGTCTATTGTCACAGGTGGGTCGGTCTGTTGACAAAAATCTTAGCGTGCGGTTTCCCATGCAGCCATTCATCAGGTAGTTTTCTTTGGCGATATGAAATGCCTCTAATGCTAGGCGCGTACGATTGCACTTTTCTTTCCCTAGGATCATCCATTTGATTGTGTGGTCGTTGTTTGTGCCATGCTGCTGAAGATGCTGGTGGACATGCGATGAGGGGGAATTCAAATGTTCTAATATTCGAGAGCGGGCAGTTCTATCACTCTGTCCGATGTACACTGCTTTACAAGTTGGGTGGGAACACATGATTTTGTACACAATATGCTTAGTAAAGCACACTCCTTTTGAAATAGATGTCTCGCAGGCTAGGCATTGTTTGGGGCAATTTTGCACTTCCTTCTTTGGTCTCAAACTTCTTGACAGGGGAGGCTCGGTAGTGTAGATAATGCGGATGTCGTCGTGTAAATCAGTCTCTCTGAGTATTTTGCTCATTTGTCTTCTCTGCCTCTCGTTAAAGTAAGGAATTTTTAGGTAGGTAGTCGGTGGGCTTCTCTTTGTTTCGCTTGCGTTTCTATTTTTGACTGATAGGATGTTGTTATCAATGAAGTTCTCAGGATAGCCGTTTCTCCTGAACCGTAGTGGATCCCAACATCACATTCACCTACGAAGCACCAGAAGAAAATGAATTACCGTTTCTCGATACCAAGGTACGAATAGAAAATGGTCAAGTTACCTACAAGAAATACGTAAAGCCATCCCACAGTGGAGCATGTCTACCGTATGGAGCTACCGTACCCGCAAGCAGAAAGCGCAACCTCGTCACAGCAGAGACTCATCGCACCCTCAGAAATACCAGTCCCATGAATGTCGATGAAGCACTATCAGAGATGAAAGACGCGTTCAGGCAGGATAGAAACGGCTATCCTGAGAACTTCATTGACAACAACATCCTATCAGTCAAAAATAGAAACGCAAGCGAAACAAATGAGAAGCCCACCGACTACCTACCTAAAAATCTCTCTTACTTTAACGAGGGCAGAGAAGACAAATGAGGCAAAATACTCAGAGAGACTGATTTACACGACGATAG
>CAJQUW010011765.1:0-11731 GCA_907163375.1 Prostheceraeus crozeri | reverse complement strand
TCTCTTCATCATGTAAAAAGTTTTATATATGATTTCTTGATAAAGCGTGTACAACATATTGTCCAATTTACACCTCACCCCCCCAAAAACACCCCCCCCAAAACCCGCAACAATGATATCATGAATTGATTACATCATGTAGTTGAGAAAGATTGGATTGTTGGTTGGAAGTCCAAGTTTAAGAAATATTTAGGTTACCTCGCTCGCGCCTTAACAAGCTCTGATAAATTTAACGTATTAATTTACCACATAAGTGGTCATAAACAGTTAATATATCGAGAGAAGATATTTATGTAGATCTATCTCCAAGAAATGAGAAGACACGTTGGGAAAGAAGATTGTGATTAAGTCAAGAAAGACAACAATGACCTCCTGAAACATTATTAAAGAAATATTAATTAATCTCCTTCAGTTGATGGTAAACAAGTGGCAACATTGACTATATATCAAAATCATCTATCATATAGCAATAAGTAATATAAATGATGATAGAACTAGTATTAGTTTGTTCAAAAGATTTCACCAGTTTCTTACGACATCGGTTCTGCACTGTCTCGATTAAGGAAAATCTGATATGCAACATTTACATTGAAAGCGTCAAAAGAGGAGATCAATTTGATACAGAAATGGACGCGTAAATCTTTATACAGAAAGTATGTAGAGCCTTTAGTGGATCTTACATGAAACAAAGTGTTTGATGCTTCGCATTATTACTTCGTTTAAATTTGGTGTAGATTATTAATGAAGTGATTAATTAGCCAACAGATTTCATTTCTGAAAAAAGAAGTACTTTGTCTCTCACTATAAGTGGAAAAGTTTAGAACTAATTATGGATAAACCTAATAGGACATTTAGGTTATGATCAAATATCTTTAAAAGTTGTACTGTAACGAAAGCTAGCGCAGACATGTCGCTATCGCGTCGTATTAACTATTTTCAGATAAATTACCCAAAGATTGGTGAAGATGTACTGTGGGAGATGTTGAAGCGTCCATATGCTAGCATGAATACCATACGCGACCAAAAAGCTGCAGTAATTTTTATCTGAGCATACTTTCAAGAAAGTAGCATTATTACAAACTGAAATTCATACTACATCCCACAAATTGATATTGCCATTTATGATGATGCTGGTGCGTTGATTCCTTTTCATAAAGATGCTGTGACAAGTATTACACTCCATTTCCGAATGAAGAGTTAATGCAAAAGTATGCTATTATATTTTTCCAATGTGAATAATATGGAAAGTGAAAATAAGGACTCGTTTCTAATCAACTTGCCCAGTAATGCTTCTATGAATAAATTTCCCAAAGATAAACCATCAGACTATCGAGTAGAATGTAAATCACCCACTACATAAGAAAGTGAATGGGAGGTGTGCATTTCTAGTATGCTATGACAGCAATATTTAGAATGTAAAATTATTTGGAAGAGAAAAACAAAATATGATATTGACTTCCTCGCACCCATGATGGAAAATAACGATGAATCAATGCTTTGCTTTTTGTTAGTATGGTTACATTGTATTCCAGTTCCCATACAATTTAACATCAGATAGGAAAGTGGAACTTATGAATGGATTTTCAGATAAGAAATCAGATTATTATGGTGCCATTTGGGATGAGAAAATTATTAAAGGCCATTCAACAGTGGTAAATTACTTCCATCAGAAGGAATAAGGAATAGAAAGCTTATGAGTTTACTATCTAATCATTGGAGTGGGAGACAGTTCCTTCGCTTTCATTTCATTTTACTAATAGGTCTTACACTGAGGTTGGATAATGAATTCTATCCCCATCTTGGTTTTGGTCCATTGGACTGACATCTAAACGTTCAATTGCTACTGCAAATGTTAAAAACGGTTTTTTCAAAATCGAGATGTCAACAAATTTCATTATAAGATTTAAAATATTTGTATGAATGATGTTGTATAGAATGCGAAGAACGCATCGATTTGAAAAAGCGCGTGGGTGTTATTCAACCTTTATCACTTTATGTGAGTTAGTAAAACGATGGAAATGGTGATGTGGGTAAGAAGTATGGAGAGAAAATTATGGCGGACAAAAATAAGTTGGTTATTTCAGAAATATAATGACAAACTTACAGTTTATTTCTACTCCAACCTTGCGCACATTTTGTAAGACTATTATACACTCTATTATTGAGGACAGCGGTGCTGGTGTCATGGTTCTCATGAATATTCACACTAAAGCTGATTCAGTTAATAGATGGAATGGTGGGTGGACATCTAATGGTGATCGCATCAAGAAAATTTACCAGTCTTATGAAGAATCTAAAGTTGCTATCAATATAATGCCGCGTCGTATATCATATCAGTTGAAAGCTTCATTCATGTAAGTAAATCCTTATATACAACAGAAGTTGAAGCATGTGATTGAAAAGTAAATATGATGTAAAGGACACACCACATTTTTTTTTCAAATTGAAAAATCATACGCGTTGTTCTGAAATTACTAGGGGGAGGGGGGGCGATGACATGTCAATGGCTCTAATTGGATGTAAAAATTTGAAAAAACTCTCCTTGGTTTTTCAATGCTTACACAACTGTGTTTACTGCTGCGCATACGATTGGTAATAGAAAACGACCAATGCGACACTTGATATACATGAACAGCTACCTTTACATTCAAAAGTGATTTGATTCTTACTATTTCTGTTGGTGAGAAAAAAGAATACATTTTACGCGATTTCATTCATGATAAAGACGCTTCATATGGAATAGTCGAGAAGATGTTTGAATCTATTTTCTATCATCCCGTCGTCAAACAAACTATACCCTCTATTGCTATCAAAATTACCAATGGTTTACAAGAGTGCATCCCTGTGAAAGATACTAAATCCCTCGTAACTTTAGTGTTTCGGAAAACAAAGTGAAGTCATTGTGATATGTTTATTGAAATAAAAATATGTATATGAAAAAGTCTTTTCACAGATATAGGGGGAATGGGCTGACTGTAGGCATATATTCACAAGGAAGAAGAAACGATCTCATTGCGGATACATAAAACAACCAAAGTATATCTACAACAAGCAACATCAAAATACGGAGTTTAAGTTGATTATGTCAATACATCTCCTGAATGTGGTAGCGTGAGTTTTATTCTTTTGTGTGGTGGTATGTTTGTGTCAGGATGTCCATGTGGAAGAGATGTGTTATGTCCTATCCAACACCTCTTATCCTCCCATGCTGAAAGTGCTCGTTTTCCTTGAAACGTGTGTACGTTTTCACAGTATGAAACTGTGGAGAATTTTAAAAGATTGTCTAATATTGACATAACGTTATAGTTTTTAATTTATATAGGGGGGGGGCCTTACTTATAAACACCGATGTTGCATTTTTATTGAAACAATGGATTTTGATATACCTTTAGCACGCTTAATACTAATCTGCACATTCTTCTAATTTCATGGAATACATTTTAGGACGGAGGAGAATCATTTCATCTATTTCCTTTCCTGCTGTTTCATCCTTAAAACAACCAAGTTTGGCTTTATTCTGTATGGAATAGAGTGGATGAGTGGGATTGTAGTTAGATGTGTCGAAATATTTTTCTTAATGATCTCTGCCTACTTCATTAAAATGTAAATCTTTTTGAGTGGGTACAATTCCTAAAAAGAAACTATCTGTATCACCACCCAGCAAGCAAACCTCTTTTACGAGAGGGCATGGTTTTTAATATTTTTGTAGAAGAGTTGATTACATTTCAAGCTTGGATAATCTAAAACGGCTTGCCCCAATATAGATGATGTTTGCACAACTCAACTATCAGATTTTTATCATTTATAACACCTACAAGAGAACCTCATCGATTATGTCTCTATCAATGAATATAGAGGGTATGATGAGGGGGGGGGAGGAGGAAAGGGAGGTGAGGAGGGGGGGAGAAGGAAGGGGAGGGGGGGGGGGGGGGGGGGAGGGGGGGGGAGAGAGAGGTGATGGGGGGGGAGGAGTGGAGAGGAGTGGAGAGGGGGGGGGGAGGGCGGGGAGGAACACCAATTTCGTATTAAATTTTGTAACATCATTGACTAGTTTATAGTTTACACGTTTTCTAACATCCTCCATCGTCTTACCAAATAGACTATTATTCTTATTACTTATAAAAATCTTTTTCAAAATTATTTTGGGCTCGTTTTGTTCCTACAGTGCACGTTTTGGCTGTTGCTATCAATATATGGTTTGAGGAAGGCTTTCTGTCTAAAATTTAATAATGCGGTGAACTCTTTTTAAAATCCATACCCATTTCTAAATAAAATTTTAAGATGCTAAAGTGGACTAGATAGTTTTCCTTATCATATTGGGTGAGTAAAATGTTTGCGGCAAGGCTTATAGTCGGGTGCCCCTGATCGCATGATTCCTAAATCTTTATGAAATGGTTTCATAAAGTCGGAAAACTTATCTTTGGTCACTTCACCTGATTCGGGTGCGAGTGGAAGAATCTACGGTTTTATGTGATTATATTATTTAATACGGATAGATTAGATCTATCTCAAAATAATATCCCCAATCACCTTCATCTGAATTGCCTAGTATGTTAGAAGGGTTGGAGAGATGCTGAATTTCACTATCATCTAACCAGCTAAACTCAGTAGTGAGGGGCTCCACCAAGTGGTTTGGATAGTGAACTACCATCGCTCTATAAATTTTTTTGGTCATAATAACTTAAGATGAGTTCCTGATCATCGACTACTAATTTTGATTTGTTTACCTATGTTTATTTACAAATGTGAGACCACCGCGAATTCCTCGCTCAAAACAAATTATACATCTCTGGATCTTGTAAGAGATGAAATGGTCTCACCAGTCATTTTAAAAGCTGAATTAAAGGACATGGCTGGGTAGACTGACAAAGTGGATTAGGATCTAATTTTGTCTTCTTCTAATGCACACTCGTCGAAACTCCTGAAATACATCAGCCAGCAAAAATACATCTAACTTACATGAAAGATAGGCAATCATATATTCGCCAAATGTATGGCAGTCAAATTTTATCCATGCATCTTGTGCCATGATGATAATCTTCGGTCTTACATTGTGCGCCGGTCAAATCATTTTTAAATTTATCTATGGGCGGAAGAGAAGTCTCGCCGAGTTTACTAATCGCATCAAAATATGCATATGGAAAGACTCCTTTCCGTGTGATGACTTCATCGGTTAGATTTGGATATTGTTTCTTAAGATTTTGTGTTAGTGGAAGAGACTTCAGATTTTGTACGAGAGAGGCCAGTGATGCAGTCATAAATTGGTAGGAATGTAAAAATTTTATATCAAAATAGACCGTCTTATTTTCTTTAGTTTTATCGACAGGCACTTTTGCTGTCATGGCCATAAACTTCTCTCTCGTTTGTGCTATTACAATCAAGCTTCCACTCTTTCATTTGACCTTAAACCTCCTTTTATTATCATATGGCTGTCGTAGCCCTTGAAATTATGGAAAATGACGGGTAATGTACGCCGCTTCATCCTAAGTGAAATATTGCATTTTGAACAGAGTGCGTTTCTAAATTTACAGTGATGTGATCATGGTCGCGCACTTTCTTATCTTATCATCATCAAATGTTTTACTACATTTGGGGCAAACGTGTGCAACTATCAAATTTTGCTTGATCATCTGCTGTCATATGCAATGATCTGCGATAGAGTTCACCATCATACTTTTGTTGAAAATTTTACAGCCTGTTCGAGGAATTGTAGGAATTGGTAAATACAATCCTCACCTTGCCGACGTGCATTTTATTTTTTCTATTTTGGAAATGGCCATGCCATACTTCATAGCAGGATATGGCTGCTGGCTTGTGGATGATATCATCGATATAGCATTCGATGTCAGCATAGATGACACGAAGAGGACTTAGTTCATCGCCATTCTCTCTATATGAAAACTCCTTATCTTTGGGCATGCGCTCCATTTGTAGTTTACCTCGCTTACACCATTCGTAATGAGTTTCAAATCTATTTTACTCCTAAAGTTGCGAATGCATCTGTCACAGTAATTAATCTCTGATGAGCTAGAATTTCTTAAGTGGTGGTATAAGCGAGAAATTTTGGGAATACCGCAGTAGTGCCATACCTCCCTATCAACTGTCTACTATAAAAGGTTGACAACGTGGTCATAACAACTCGAACGCGAGTTGTAGCGGACACCCTTCAATCCCTTTTCCCAAACATGGAGAACTATTTTAATGTTGTTCAATTTTTCAAATTTTTCTATATCTTTAATTTTCATATCTTCACTATTGCAGTCATCAAACTTTAATTCATTCTCCCACTGTTGCATACTTACTCTTACGGTATCGGCTATACTGTACATCATTATAGTGTAGAATGGAAGGACGGCATACTTAAAACAGTGCGATTCGCAATCTACAGAAATGACTGCTGCTTTATTTCTTAAATTTTTCGGAAGTTTAAAGGAGCCTCGTCCAGAGTAGTTCTCTAATAAAGTGATTTTAATCATGGCAAGTCTCAATACCATCAAAAACGAGACCACTATCACGCTCGTTAAATTTATCTATATTTAATTTTAACCCTTGGATATGAAAATTTATCCAAGACTCGCAGTCTACAACTTCGGTTGCAGGAGAGGAGGCTATGTGAAACTCCAACCTCTCTATTATTTGTCCAGTATGGTGGTCGATTTTTACATATTTTATTTTAAGATAGATGAGCGCCTTCATTCTAAAATTGTCTAAATTGTTGAAGAGCGCTTCTATCAATGATGAATTTTGATGAAACCATTCTTCAAAGTCAGTAATGGTTTTGAGGATTCCATCTGGTAGTTCCTCACTAAATTATTTATCGACACTTCAGAGAGTCGGATAGAGGAGGCGCTGTTAGTATAACTATCGTCACTGTGTGTATGTCGAAGTCTATGTGAAGATAGTTCAAAATGTGACTCAAAAGACTGAATGCATAAATCGCAAGAAAAGGAGACATCGTTAACAGCATCATCCCCACCTTCGGAGATTGATGCTGACTTAGGTCTACAAACACCTCGCTTGATGTGTCGGACGAGATCACGCTTCCTCGTGAAGATG
The DNA here is from genome assembly GCA_907163375.1 of Prostheceraeus crozeri. Taxonomy (NCBI): domain Eukaryota; kingdom Metazoa; phylum Platyhelminthes; order Polycladida; family Euryleptidae; genus Prostheceraeus; species Prostheceraeus crozeri. The sequence goes on along the minus strand of CAJQUW010011765.1, from coordinate 4,675 downwards.
TGTCCACAGTCAGAACATTCCCGATCATTGCATTCCCGCGACAATGTTGACATGGAGTCGCTGTTGTTATCCAACTCGCTCGAGATGGGACTGGTATCACCTGAAAGAGAAATCATTCTTTCATCTCTGTTCAAGTCTCAGTGTATTGTTACAACCTACCGTGACTCAACAACTCTAAACTTTCCTCGAGAAGGGAGGGCGTTGGTGATGAAGTTGATGCCTGAAATTGAGGAAGATGCTATTAGCCACACGTTTGAGGGAGATGAGAGAGGAAATCTTTAACTTACCATTTCAACGAAATCAAGTTTAAGGTTGATACTTCAACAAGATAGAGACTTCACTCAAATTTGGAATTCACGAGATAGCAGTTCACTTGTACACCCTCAAATAATAACAGAATTCGCTAGAGAACACTTCACTTATACGTCTCAAAGACAGAGTGAAATGATACGGATGTCACTTTACATATATATACTTTCATATTCATCATTCATTGGCTGTTCATTCTGATTGGTTGCTTGTTGATACTTAAGAACTAGAAAACATTTCAAAGTTATTATTCACAGTCAACATGACAAGCCCTCCAAAAACACCGAACACAAAATTCTCTTCTCCATGCTCAACACCAAAGGCGCTCGTTGCACCAAACGCTCCAACGAAGGGAAAGGTAGAGAAGGTGTACCGACTGGACAATATCAGAAAGTTGTCATTAGCAGCGGATGACGAAGAGGAGAGTGTATGTGAGAAGGAGTGTCCCGACTTAACAGGCGTGAGGTGAAAGTATCTCCAGTACGATACTGACGATGTGATGGAGCTCATCACCAGGAGCAAATTCTTCCACCAATTATGGGATGGTACACCCCTAACTCCCAGCCACGAACTATGGCGGAGTGGGAGTATATTGACAAAGTGAGGCTCGCAGTGGAAGAACGATTGAAACAAGTGAACTGTTTTTGTGATCTATGTGAAGCCAGACTCTGGGATGATATTGACGATGAAGACCTTTTGAAATACATGCCATAATAAATTTTTATTTCATATTATCTTTGCTTTCATACTGACTTACTTGAATGGGGCTTCAGTGGAAGATTTAACCATGTATACTTTTTCATTTGGAAATAGTAGCACACTTAGTTTAACTTGCAATTCTTATAACATTTCATATGGATGATAATGGTAGATGAAATAGTGTTAGATAAAATTAAGATAGCTTACACTTCTGATACAGGGATAGCAATCGACTGCGATCCATGTGTAAAGAGCTTGTTAGACTACGGAAGAGAGAAGTGTGTTATGTTGCGTGTGGCGCGTGAGTGTCCTCCCATTTCATTCCATTCATCAATTCGTCTCATTGATAGAGACAGGTAGAACTCATGGTTCTCATAACGTATGCAATGGAAAGTTTTAGGCAACCTTCGACAGTTGGCTAAATGTCGCCCTGGCGCGAATGCATACTACGTTGAGACAGAGGCAATCACTTGCAAACATGACGCAGAGAGGTTTAACAAGATTGACCATTGCCGAATGTCCCTTGCGGTATACATAGCTACGGGTTTCACCGCCGCCCTTTACAGGAACGCCCGTCGAAAGGAAGTATTACACAGAACTTCATTTGCAACGTTCAAGTTGACTGATAGCAGATTCAACTTAATGATAGTATTCGCCAGTCCGAAGACTGCCCAGGGCAAACCGCGTGGAAGTTCTATCATGTCTTGCCCCATGGTGGCCCTTAAGAGAGCCGGTGGTTCGTTCTCGGGAGTCGTCATCAGCAATCTTACTCCATACCGATTCTGCTGAGAGAGAGTCGAAACCGTTCAACCTCACAGTGTCGACTTCAATGCTAGTTGGTATGTGAGTGGAGGGTGGAATGTAGCGCCATTCCATTGGAATTGGCAACACTTGCTGTCATCGCATTGCCAATCTGAGCAAGATTGTTGTGGACTCTGTCTTGCTCCTCTATTCTAGCAAATTCATTCAATAAATTTCGCGGTCTTAACTGCGGTCCGCGAGGAGAGTTGACTGCAGCGTTTGGTGTCTCCATGATTGAAATGAAATGAAATGAGAGGTAGTGGTTTATATACCCCTCTAATGTGATGTAACGTTCAAGTTGACTGATAGCAGATTCAACTTAATGATAGTATTCGCCAGTCTAAAGACTGCCCAGGGCAAACCGCGTGGAGGTTCTATCATATCTTGCCCCATGGTGGCCCTTAAGAGAGCCGGTGGTTCGTTCTCGTCGTATCTGAAAATAGAAGGAAAAATAGATGAAAATATATTCAAGTGATAGAGATGATATTAACTTACCATAAGAGAAATTTAGCCGGTTCGCGACCCCTTCGATGGTGATGGTTGAGGTAAGTACTTGGCCGGCAGTTTTCGCTTCCGGTGGCGCCAGCTCCTTTATTTCGCCATCATGCTTGATGGAGACATGGAGACAGCGCATCCCGCCAGTGCTCCCACGTAGCACTCGCATGTGGCATCCAAGTCCTCACTCTCAAGGATGACGCTGTCGACGATTCTGCTCTTGATGATGGGAATGTGGAGCGTTGTTCTTCTCTCTTCTTTCTTCTGACTCTCAGTCAGGCTAGTCTTTAGTTGCTCGATTTTTAACTTTGACACCTCTTCCTGAGCTTTTAGTGATTTTATGTAAGTCGCCTGCTCTTCAACTCGTTTTTCGCTGGCAAGCGCCCTTTCGCGGAAAGGTTCTAAGTTAATTACTTGGGTCTTGAGGGCCCGAATCTCGGCTACCTGACCCTTCAGGTGAAATTGTCATCCCTAAGGGCCGAACATTCGTTTTTGTCAGGGGGGGGAACGAGTGAGCTCATCTTTTAATTTCGTGAGTGCATATTCCTGGCTCACATTTTGCGATCTGCTCATCCTTATTCCAGCTGTTCAACTGCTGCTTAATCCCCATCCCCCTAATCCCTCTCCCCCCTCCCCCCGTCCCCCCATCCCCCATCCATCCCCCCCCCCCACTCCCGCCAGGCTCCCCCTCCCGTCCCCCGGATCACATCCCCGCGAGGCGTGTCGGACCATATCCTCCCCCATTCCCCCGTTCTTTACTGGGGAAGGTGCGATCACTTTCTTTTTCGGGGAAGACTGATTTGTCGGTTTTCCTATCTCTTCCGCGTTTTTAGTGATGACGACCTCCTCAGAATCGGAGTCATCTGAGCAGTCCCAATCGCTTAGTGGGTGCCTGCTCTTCTGGCTGTCGATGAGGTAGTGACCGAAAGCAACAGGTTCTCCAAAATTGTTGCAATAGGCCTCTATGTAGTGCTGCGTCTAGATTCGAGCTGTTTCTTCGTTGAAGAAGGGGCGCGATCACTTTGCCAATGTCTGTATGTTATATAATTGTTAGCCTTTTTGAGCGGACAGTTCGGCGTGGGCGATGTAAAATTTCCCTCATGCTCCTTGCCTTTTAAAAAAATTTCAGGACTATGTGTACAGCCGGAAATAACGGCTCTTTCCCTCGTGAAAGTGAGGAAGTATTCTTATATTTGTTAATGTGGCGTTTGAATTCGCCACCTCTCTTTTATTTCTCCGCAAGAGCTACACTTTTTAAATAAAAATTTTGAGTTTGCCTCCCATTTATGTAACTTATGTATCTGTAAGGAAGGAATGAAATAGAATTACTAACAGGGCGACATTGGCAGTCATTTTTGTAATCAGTACAGCTTAAATTGTGAGATTGGTGGAAAGTGTCGAACCTATTTGAATCCGTTACAGGCATTACTCAGAGGGGGCTCTTATCCCCAACTCCAAGGCCTCGGCCCACAAATCCAACCTCCCGCGGACAGAGCGTGCGTCATATCACTGTGTTGGTATCCGGGACCCCGATTTTGACATGAAAATCAGTGGATTGTTTACAAAGGTTGCAAATTCCAAGCCGAAGCTCGCCTCCCACAACTTTATAAATGTCTTTAGTTTGAATTCAGTCAGGGGTCGGAAAACCAGAAAAAAACCTCCAAAAACTAGGTGGGGGGGAATTTGTGTAAATTTAAAGTTTTCAATTATTTTAGCACTACTTATGAAATTTTTATAAGTAGTCTATCTTAGGAACAGAGTCAATAGCGACCGAACCTTTTTTGATAAAGTCAAACGGACAATGTAGAGCAAAGTTACAAGCCTTTAAAAGTTTTTGGAGTCTTTTATGTCCTGGAGCAGGATGGGACGAAGGCCATCTCCTGGCTAAACCTCTAAGTCTGGGACGGCTTAGTGATTATCAGCAATGAAATTTTCTAAGTTCGGTTTCTTACAGAAACTCGGGATTGGAATGTCCGAAGCTATCATCGGAGGCTCAGAGAGAGACGACGTACCGGTTGGCAATCTCTCCTCTAAAATGGAAAAGTCTCTGTCTGGTTCCCAGCTGATTATAGTGTGTGGCGATCAGCTGATGACGTTATACCAATCATCCAAACACTAAAAAAACCCGTCTATCTCGGTTTCTAGTGCTCCGATTGAGCTGGAAAATATTTACCATTAACCATGTAGAATTTGGACGTGGGGGGGTGGGGGGGGGGGGGGGGAGGAGGTGAGGTGGGAAGGAATCCGAATTGGCCTCCGTTTTCCAATCCGATGCTTCGGTTTGCTCCACTGTAGGCAGCCATCGCAAAAAAAAATTCTAAAAATTCGAAAAATGTTGAAAATTTTTTCTTCTCCGATTGCCTTGAAACTC
>CAJQUW010011764.1:0-86709 GCA_907163375.1 Prostheceraeus crozeri | reverse complement strand
GGGGGGGGGGGGTGGGGGGGGGCGGGTGGGGCGGGGGGGGGGACGTGACGTGGCGGTCGGGGGCGGGGCGCGGGGGGCGGGGGGGGGGGGGGGGTGGGGTCGGGCGGGGGGCGGCGTGGGGTGCGGGGGGGGGCGTGGGCGGGCGGGGGGGGGAGCGGGGTTTGGGAGGGGGGCGGGGTCGGTGGGGTGGTGGTTGTGGGGGGAAGGGGGCGGCGGTGGGTGGGTGGGGGTGGGGAGGGGGGGGGGGCGGCGGGCCGGGGGGGGGGCGGGGGGTGGCTGGGGGAGGGGCGGGGGGGCGGAGCGTGGGGCGCGGGGGGTGTGGGGAGCGGAGGCGGGTGGGGGGGGGGGGGTGGGGGGGGGGGGGGGAAGAGGGGCACAGGCGGGGGGGGGGGGGGGGGTGGTTGACGGGTTTGAGGGGGGGGGGGGGGGGGGCGAGGCGGACGCGCGCCGGGGGTGATTGGGGGGGCGGGGGGTAGGTTGGTGCGGCTGAGGGTCGCGGGGGAGTATGGGGGGCGCCGGGGGGGTCGTCTGTTATTTGTTTTTGGTCTTATGGTTTTTCGATTTTTTTTTTCTTATCTTTTTGTTGTTGTGTTCTTTTTTTTTGTTTTTTTTTTTGTTGTGTTGTTCTTCTTTGTTGCTTTGTTTTTTCTTCTGACGTGTTGTACGGATTTTTTTCTTTTCTTTTTTTCTTTTTTTTTTTTTCTTTTTTTTCGTTTCTTTTTTTTTGTGTTTTTTGTTCTTTATTTTTTTGTATTTTGTCTTTTTTCTGTTTGTGGCGCTGGGTTTGGTTGTTGCTCTGGTTGTGTTTGTTGTTCCGTTGTTGGTGGATGTGGTGCTGTTCGTTCGTGTGTTGTTTGCTCTTTTTTCTGTTGTTGGGTGCGTGTTTCGTGTTGTGGGTCGGGTCGTCTGCGGGGCTTTTTTCTTTTTTTGTTTCTGTGTTTTTTTGTTTTTTTTTGTGTGTTGTTTTTGTTTTTTCTTTTTTTATGTTTTTGTCTTTGTTGGTCTTGATTTGTTCGTGCTGCGTTTCTTTCCTGGGTGGGTTTTTTTGTGTGTCGGTTTTTTGTGTGGTTCCTCTTTTTGTGTGTTCTTTCTGTTTTTTTTTGTGGTATTCGTTCGGTGGGTGTTTTTTTTTGTGCGCATTATTGTTTTAGGTTTATTGTTTTGTGCGTTGTTGTTTGTTTGTCTTTATGTCCTTTGGGTTGTTTGTTCTCTTTTCTTTTTTTTTTATGTTCTCTTCTTTTTTTTCTTTTTATTTTCTTTTTTTTCTTTTCTGTGTTTTTTTATGTTTCTTTTTTTTTTTCTTTTTTTTTTTTCCTTTTTTTTTTCTGTTGTTTCTTTTTTTCGCTTTTTTTTTTTTTGTTTTCTTTTTTTTTTTTCTTCTGTTTTTTTTTTTTTGTTTTTTTTTTTGTTTTTTTTTTTTGTCTATTTCTTTTTTTTTTTTTTTTTTTTTTTTTTTGTTTTTTGTTTGATCCTTGTTCTTTTTCTTTTTCTTTTTTCTTTTGGTTTTTGTTTTTTTTTCTTTTCTTTTTTTCTTATTCTGTCTTTTTTGTTCTTATCTTTTTTTTTTTGATTTTTTGGTTTTCTTTGTTTTGTCGTTTTCTGTTTTTTTATTTCTCTTTTTTTTCTTCTTTTTTTCTTTTTTTTTTTGTTTTCTTTTTTTTTTTGTTCTTATTTTCTGATTAAGCGCTAGGAGCGGTAGGTGGTAGGGACTAAATCAGAGACATCTATCAGTTCCTTATTAAAATAGAGAACATTTTCATGGCTCCCTCTGCGGACTCATGCTTCACAGAAAAGTTTTATTAAAGCCCGAAACCACTAGCTAAGTCGCAAGTGATAATTTTTGGCATGGGTAATATTTTTCTATCCAGCATGCGTATAAAGGCTCCGATCAGTGATATGTACGAAAATGCTGATTGAAAGACTCAATAAGTGTTCGGCAATTAAACTTTATTCAGGATGCTGTAAACAGTGTTTTACGACAAAAGAACGATTGATAAATCTGAATGTGTTTAGGCTTCTTTAATACCAGTATATGAACTGCATGACCTAGTGATGGTTTCACACGCTGCAAGCACTTCTCACTTTATCACAGAAAAACACAGACAAATACCAATTTTACCGAAAACCTTTAGCCTGCTCCCATCGGATATCGTCATGTGCTTCCTATCGCTGACAAAACAGCGAGGTACCAGGTGGATCCTCGACAGATGTGCAGTTTCGCGAGAAGTAGACCATCGGTGTTTGCACATCATTCTGTGAAAGTCTCTTGTTTCGGTTTTCGTGTTGGAGGCCCGATCAATATGTCCGAAGGGTCTTGTGGTCGTAGCCGGAGCCTGGTTTGTAGCAGGACGATTGGTTCCAAAACCCTGCTCACACACCTAAACTAGGTTTCAGAAAATTAGAATTTATTTCTTCACATATTATGCAGTACATTAAGCATTTGGGGCAATGCTGAATATGCACTTTGTATTTAAGTACAAGCAATCAATTTTTCAATGAGTTCTGTATCTAGCGCAGAGCTGTTTAGACCTGTACATGAATGGGGAAAAAACCACCATGCTGTCTCCTAAATTATAATAGGGGATCAAAAGAATCTTTGGGATCGGTTTGCATTTGTCCTGGTTGACATTAAAAAAACGCATGCAATATCGCAATTTTTCTGCAGGGAGTAGAGCTGTCTTGGCTTCAAGGAATCATCGCGGGATAAATCCCAAATGCCCACTTTTTTTCATACTACTTATATTTCATCGAATATTTTATGAAACTATGTTTTGGTCTGAGCAATTTTCTAAAGCACGAGTCCCTCAAAGATAAAATAATATCAAAATTCAAAATGCGAATTTTCAAATTTCTGAACTAGTAGAAAACACATGTCACAAACAGTTACCAGATAATGCCGGGAAGTTTCTACACACGAGCATCAAAGAAAACCATTTCAGGATATAAGCTTGCATTCTTCAGTAACATGTACAAATGTACATGGTAGTTTCTAATCTGGGCTTGGAATTTTTATTTTTTTCACATTTGACATTTTTCGGACTTTTTACATATTTGCTATTTGAAGTTGGCCTCTTAAAATATCTTACGCAGTCTGGCAAACATAGAGAATAATTTCTCTGAAAACAGCTTAACCTTTCTTCTTGATTGAGTTGTGGATTGTAGTCTACTATTTGGACAGGAATGCCATGACTGCAGGAAATCGCTTCAATCGAAATTTTGAATTGTTTAGATGTTTTCTACCAAAATTCGTTTTACTGATTGAAAGTGTTAGCTCGCCAGTCGGGAGCGCCCACTGCAACCTTAGTTAGAAAAACTAGGTATATTCCTATATTCTTATTAAGGGCTAGAGACCTTTAAACCGGTTAGAAACATGAGAAAATCTTGAATTTTCTAACGAAGTTTCTTTCTGAAACTGAAACCATTCACATTAGGCCTATCCTCTTCTTCGTCACATAAAATACGACATATTTCGGTTTTTGAGAACATAAAATCCGGGCCAATAATTCATAAAAACATGCTCACATGAAGTGCTTGCTATGCACTATGTGAATTGCGAGTATATACTTGCAAAAACGGAAGAGTTTTTTATTGACACCTTATAATATGTCGGGTGTCCCCCACCCATATATTTTTTATTCCATTCCGTTGCACGAAAATACGAGAATGACTACTTCTATCACCCAATCCGCGGAACCGTTCTGCTCCCCATATTCTGTAAATTGGATATACTGTAGCCTACTTCTTTATTCTTTCATAAATAATGGATGCCCATCAATTAGTAACCGCACCCCAAATTACTATTTTTCAATCGCAGCCGTTCAAACTATTCAAACTATTAATGAATAGTTTGTTGACTACTATTGAATTACTCCCTTTGCCATTTCACACAACGAATAATGGGATACTTCGCTTCCCAAAAAATCACTCACAATTTTTCACATGCGGCACCATACTCATAATCTCTAAAATTCAAACTAGGCTACAATTCAAGGAAGTATTACAATTTCTTAAGCGCAGCGAGAAACTTTGTAATATATCCACAAAATCTAAACATGAATTAAAGATGGAACAACCCGAACTATGCAACTACGTTCGTGCAACCTGTTTCTCCACATCATCAGCCGGAAATTCCAAAACAACAACACTTCCAAGAAGATACTTAAACACTAAAATGAGGCAGATATTAAAAAGACCACACTTAATTAATTCACCTACTAGCCAGCAATAGAACGAAGCTATGCGATCACCACTTCCAGTCAATTAATTGCCACTCAAATACACCGAAAGCCCGAGACATACCAAGGAGGTTGAGCATGCTGAGATAGCTCTTACAGTTGAATTTTCTTCATATCGACATGTCTTCGTTACCCATCTTCTACCGGCTAAAACTAGCAAAGAACCTGCTAGCCAGTCATAAGTGATGGGTCACGACTCCTCTCTCTGAAAAGTTGCACTCAATTACACCAAAATTTTGGGGCACACGTAGGAAATTGAGCAAAACTAAGCGTCATATAGGCCAAGCTTGAAAATTTCAGACATCAACCCTATCTTCGTCCCCATTCTCCGTCCTCATATCCTCTGATCTCCTCTTTCAAAAATTGCATCAATTTCATCCAAAGGCCTGTGACATAGCCTACTGAACCAGAATTTCAATGTGAAAATCAAATTGGAAAATGGATTGAGATTTTATACAATTATTGAATGTCTATAAAGATAGCATGCTCAATGGCATAAAAATAAACACAAAGAATGGTGCACTAACATCACTTATGTACTTTTGCATGTTTGCAAATTTTTAACATTATCTGTAATGCTATTCTAAATCCATCCCACGCTGCACAAGGTTTAATATACGAAATTTTTCATTACTACACGTCAATAATGTTGCCTAAACTTAATTATTCCAGACAGTCACCAGCTTAGTGATAGTAGGGCTCTCAGCTAGGAAGACAGGAATGATTTATACTTTATGATGAGAATTATAATTGAGAGTTCTCTAGTGAGAGAGATGAAGAATTTTAGTTTTAAATAAAAGCGATCTTCGATATTTTAACATTTCGTAGTGAAATGAAAGGAGTAAATTTTTCGTCAGGTACATTAACACCATGATTAACACAATACTTTTTTTTTCAATTTACTTCTTAGTTTCATTCAACTCCTTTGCTTCATGATCTTTGATTTTTATCGTTTGCACTTTGATATCACTCCAACGAAAGAACTTCCAAATCCATGGATTTCACATCTTCTATGTTGATACCAACCATTATATGTTAACATGTCCGAAAAAAAACATGTGCGATTTCATGTGGTAGTTGCCATAGGTATGGAGCAAGTAGGCAAAACTATAATTTCATCGGTTACTGTTTCGAAAAAGGTTCTTGAATAAATCATAAAAGGCTTGCTCAATGGTTAGATGCAGACATCTAGCACGATGTGAAGCTAGCAGCATTTGAAAATATTAGTAGTTGGTAGCATAGACATCGAACAACAACTATGGTTGGCTTAGAGTTAATGAGCCTGTTCATTAACTAAAATTCTGCGACAGAAAATTTTATATAAACGATTTAATATTCTGCACGCATATTCAGCCGAGCTTAATGAACGACGGTATAACATCGAAAGCGATTGATATTCTGCGGTTTCGGTATTATACCGTCGTTCATTAAGTCGGCTGAATATTCTGCCGGCAGATAATATTAAATCGGTTTAATTTTCTGTCGGCAGAATTTTAGTTAATGAACAGGCCATAAAAATCACGGTTCAGCGATCAATGTCTATGGAATTTTATCGGCAAACTAGAATGTGCCATTTCCAGTTTAACCATCAACTGAAAATGACAATAACTTCATGTTGAAAATCTGTTTCTTTTGCTATGTGCGACTGACGCAAAAAAAGAGTCAATAACAATACTGAATTTACTGTCATCTAGATTTCAAGATTTTGAGTCGTCGACCCCTTGACCTTGGTCTACTCTCCATCATGCTACTCTACTCCTGATAATATCAGCATCACCCAAAGTTTCAAAATTTCAATAGTTTTATTTCTCGTGAAACTCTTTAGCAGTTATTCCATTACCGTCGACATATGGTGCTACTTGTTAGAATGTGGTATATTTATTTAAATCCTTAGAAACAGCTCTAGCTAGTAGTTTAATTTGCTATTTATGATCATACGTGGCTGCTGGACGTGCTTGTCAAAATCGTAATATAATTTCATTTCTCACCTACTGTATGGGGAGGCTTAAGAAGTTTCAGTTTGAGAGAAATCATCATGAACACTTCATCATTCACCATACAATGTGAAAAATGTTAGATGTTAATTTCTGATCGATTTGTTGCATATTTTTCAGCTTTCATTGGAGTCGTCGTGTTTTGTATATATTCCATAAATTATTTCATCCAAGAATTCATGTATGTAGCGTCTTTGTGTTGGCATTAGTGTTCAGTCCTTATGCGCTGAAACAATGAATTTTCTTTTGCGCTGAAAACAGTGAATTATTTCCATGTCTTCATATTTTTTGTCATGCGCTAAATTATCTATTAGTGTTAATGAATCTCGACTAAAAGAAATTTTTCTGCAAGTTGGCTTAGCTGAGCCTAACCGGATAATGACCACAGACAACATTTATATGTTTATATATATTTTAGTCTCACGCTAAACTGCTCACCTGGTGAGGATTTTGATGTGCAAACTACAGGCTGCATATTTTATCGTCGTTTACAGCTTATTCATTATTTCATCTGCACCAAGGCAACTTAAAATTGATCTATCACTTTTTAGCCATTGTGATGATTACTTTGATTTAGAATGATATTTTGATTTGCCTGTATGTTGGCAGTATCGGCTGTCGTTGCGATAAGAAACATGTCGGTTGTTAATTGTCGAGAAATACCATTGATAGGTGGACTGAAGTGAACAGATGAACACTGGTTAATGTTATGACATTACTTCGCTTATTTGCACCTAAGCATTTTCGCACATTGTATTGAGAATGACTAGTAAAAATAACATGAAGGGCATTCATGCAACAAAAATCGTATCTAAAGTGTCCTGGAATTTTGTGTGTATAAAAATTATTACCTATATATGAGAAGTTTGAATGCAAAACACGGTAAGCGACCATTTTGAAAAATCAGGAATAGTCCTTTTGGGCAGATGGATGTTCCGGGTAAATATTTCAATAGAAAAAATGTAGATTCTGCACAGAATCGACTTCAATATTAAGTTTGAATGCAAGACTGGATGAACACCATGTTTTTGTGTGAAGCGCGGTTACCGCTCATTAAGGTATATACTCCGAAAACAATATCATAGAATATAGTCTATTCTCCATTTTTCGGATTCTCCCAAGTTTCATCCTATCTATTTACCCCAATTTCAACTACGCAATTGTCTCAGTTATGGACTGTGGTTTATTATTCACTCATCGGTACTGGAAATATTTCATCATTCTCCATTCATTTTAAAGATCATCAAAAGGTAAAATGAACTCCCCAAAGTTTGGGTCGATGTTGTCTTAAATTAAAAATGAAAAGTGAAAAATCAGACGGCTTTAAACGGTCGATATGCTTTCGACAGTTCAAAAAAATCGCTATTTTCACAAAATGACCATTGTTGCGCTTATCGGGTTTTACATTCAATGTCTTTATATATATATATATATATATTTAGACAAGTAACCTGGCAATTGATAAATTTATCAAATCTCAACAGATGTAACCACCACGAGACATGTTTCGGCCTGTTGGGCCTCATCAGTTGTGGGTAGGTTTGAACCAGCGACGTTGGAGCTAGAGGACGTGCAAGCATACCCTCCAACCACAAGGCCACCGGACCATCTGTTGAGAGCGTGAATTAGCCAGGAAGTCACTGCTTTAACGTAGGCACGTGGAGGGTGAACTGCTTTCTGCAATCACTTAACACCGCATCCGAGATTGAGGCGCTTCACGCAGGCGCTACTCATTACATGTTTAGACAAGTAACCTGGCAATTGATAAATTTATCAATATAATATATTTAATATCTTTAATATATTTTTGATAATATATTTATCAATGATATCTAAGTGCAGACACCGCAGAAAATATCTGTTGTCTAGTTTCAGACCCCCAACATCATAGTTCGCTGTTTTCTAATCAAGTAACCCTGATTTAGCTACCTAAGTATCTGTCCATTTATTTATTGACATCTGATGATCGATGACCATTTTGTTATCGTGAAACTTGAAGTAATGGCAATAAATCTTTGATGTAACTTGCATTCTAATTATATATATATATATATAAAATCTAATGCTTTTATATTTCAAAGGTAAAATCTCACAAATCGATTCACTGTCACAGTCCACAGTCGACGCAATTTTTGATAACAATTCAGTTTCTCTGTACATCAGCTGCAATTCGAAGGTCAGCGAACATTCAAGGACATGTGCACTTAGGCTAAAATAAAAATGAGGATGGTTCATACATGAAATGTGAAACATTTACAGATGCAAAATGAGTGGTATCGATCCTTCTCTTTCATTTATCAAATTTTTTGTTTCTTTCAAACATAAAGTTTCTAGGATCCGATGCCATTTTGTCACTGCAATTACAGAAAAATTATTTTCATGAGTATCATGACAATGTGTTGTGATTTCTGTTGGGACTGGGTATCCTTTGATATGTTCTTTTGCTCTAGTAATAAGATGTCGCGAAGTTTCCCCTATGTAGACTTTATTGCAGTCACCACATGTGTATTTGTAAACGCAGTTTGATTTTAAATCTCGGGGAATGCGATCCTTATTGTGAAAGAACATACTTGTTTTATTCACTTGAAAAACAAGATTAATTGCTAAATTCTCCGGTAAATTTCTGTTGAGTTGATGAATTTTCTCTCTAAGAAATTTATCCTTTCCTTGAATGTAAGGGAATCTCCAACAAATAGTAGTTTTATTTTCTCTGTCATCATCATTTGTTTCAATTTTTGGCTTTTTTAAGTTTTCTTCAACTTTCCGTTTTATACGTTGAATCACTTGGGTAGTGTAACCATTGTCAACAAATATTTTTGTTATAGACTCACATGATTTTTCATAGAACTCATCATTGGAACAAATTCTTTTCGCTCTATAAAAAAGTGATCTAATAGCCGCCATCTTGTATGACCAAGGAGCATATGCATCACTAGGGATATGCGTCCCTGTATTCGTTTCTTTATTTTTCCAAGAAATGGAAATTTTGTTATCATTGTTGCGATAAATTGTACAATCCAAAAAATCAATACATCTATCCTTTTCAACATCAAGAGTAAATTTGATGTCGCTATCTAGTTTGTTGACAAAATCAAAGAAGTTGAACATATCAGGTTGACTTTTGAACATTAGAAAACAATCATCAACATATCGTTTATAAAATATAGGAGGACTTTGATTTGAATAACTAGCAAATTTAGATTCAAGCATTTGCATGGTAAAAGACGCCATAGTGGGTCCCAAGTTTGAACCCATCGACATTCCGTCAATCTGGCGGTACAACATGTTATTAAATGAAAAGCGATATCAGAACAGGCTAGCGACAGTAACTCTTTAAGACATTTTTTTGTTATAGGCAAAGCTGTATCGTCTACTGCTGAAATGATGTAATCGATTGTACGTTGTACAGGAATACTAGTAAATAGACTTTGAACATCAAAGCTACACATTATAAAGCTTTCACAATTTTCAACATTAAATTCATTTATAGATTTTACAAAATCAAAAGTGTCTTTACAATTGTACTTCTGTGGCAAACAAAGTTTCAATATTGTATCTAGCCATTTCGAGAGATTTGATACATAGGAATCCCTCATATTAAGAATCGGACGATATGGCGGATTCTCTTTGTTTTTATGTATTTTTGGCAATCCATAAAGTCGAGCTGGTTGTGAGCCACTTGCTTTAATTATTTTGAAAATGGAGTCGGAAATCATTTTTCTTTTCTTAAGTTCAGTCAGCTTTCGGTTGAATCTATCTTCCTCAAAAATGTGAGGGTCTTTTGTAGATCGTTTGCACTCTTTATATTTTTCAAATTTCTTGTTGTTTTCTAATAGCTCATCATCATATTTGCCACGCAGCTTTGCTTATCTTCGATATATATATATATATATTGTATATATGCGGTATTATACATAGAAACCTATAAAAACAGGGTAATTCAAAAAGAATGACCCGATTTCATTCGACAATAAAGTAATAAGGAAAAGCAATAGAAAACTTGGGTAAATAGCAATTTATTCTACATACAATTAAGTTTTATTTACTGTTTTACAAGTGTTCAGTGTGACCACCACCTGAAGCACGAGCAACATCAATACGATAACAGAATTCTTCCCAGACGTTTATTAGCATATCACGGTCCACTAAATCAATCGCTGCTGCTATTCGTTGTTTAAGATCATGGATGCTCGTAGGTAGTGGTGGAACATAAACGCGAACTTTCACGTAACCCCACAAGAAAAAGTCACACACTGTGAGGTCTGATGATCTCGGAGGCCAAGCACAAAGAGCAAGATCGTTGTCACCTTTCCGACCAATCCATCGCTGGGGCACTTTTTCATTTAAAAAATTTCTGACATTCAGGTGCCAATGGGCAGGAGCTCCATCTTGTTGAAAAATGAAGTCAGGCCTATCTTCTTGCAGTAAAGTAAAGAGCCAGTGCTGAAGCATATCAAGATAGGATTGCCCTGTAACAGTATCATTTTCAAAGAAAAAAGGACCAAAAATCTTATTCCGAGAAACAGCACAGAAAACATTTACCTTAGGAGAATTTCTTACATGCTCAACTGTTTCATGTGGGTGCTCTGTTCCCCAAATACGCACATTGTGACGATTGACTGTGCCGCTCAAATAAAATGTAGCTTCACTAAAAACTGAACGTGAAATGAAGGTTTCATCGTCCATCATCTCCAGCATTGAAGAACAAAAATCTATTCGCTTCCTCTTGTCGTCATCAGTAAGTGCCTGAACGAGGCATAGTCTGTATGGTTTCAAATGTAGTCGTCTTCTTAGCACACGCCACACAGTAGACTGAGGAATTGCAAGCTCACGGCTAGCTCGATATGTGGATTTCCGCGGACTCCTCTCAAACGTAGAACGGATTCTTGTCACGTGTGCTTCTGAAACATGTGGTCGTCCAGGACTTTTTTCTTACACAGACACCCTCTTCTCTTGAAATTGTTGAAACCAGCGTCGAATGTTCTTGGGAGAAGGAGCATTAATGTGAAATTGTCCTTGAAAAGCACGTTGAACTGTGACAATCGATTTTGTTTTCGCAAACTCAAGAACACAAAATGCTTTCTGCTGTGGACTCGCCATTATGAGGGTTAACAAATAACTGAATGTGCGATCTACATAAACTGAACGTTTCTGGTGAAATGAAGTGAGTACAGCTCTCCCATGCCATTCATTTACATTTTGGAAGCTCCTTTTCCAAATGGTTAATGATTCATTTCATGAGAATGCTTGATAAATGAATTAATGTATCATGAAATCGGGTCATTCTTCTATGCGGTATTATACATAGAAACCACTGTGAAATGCCTGATTCAGTCGTGCTTGTCTCAGTCGAGGATCAAAAATCTCCAAATGGAGTCTGGAGTTTAATCCATTAATGGCTTTATTAATGGATTTATTTTTTAATTTATAATTTAAATAAAATTAATTTATTAATTATTAATGGCTTTCATAGATGGTAGGTCAACTGAAGGAAATTCAAACATCTGTTTATGAATTCATTTTTCCATCTGAAGACGAAAATACCAACGAGGCCTGATGCCTCATAAAAACTCCTGTTATCAACTTTCGTCGTCATGGTCATTACCGGCACCGATGCCAGCCTCAATATGTTCCCAAACTTGGGGTTGGATGATGTTTAATTTAATCCAAATAATAAGTAAATGAACTCCAATCCATTGTACCTGCATTGTCTGCTTTCATATGATGTGTTGCTTTAAGTATAGAACTTAAAATAGATCACTTTAAGTATCTGCCCTTCAATGTTATGTGCAGTTAAAGCATCAAAGCAATAAATTTGCCGTGGGTCAAGTTGCCGTTCCTTTTCCGCGCCTTCACCAGCCAGGCTAGCGACCGGATAGATAATATGCCGCCGTTAAAGCGATGGTTAGGAAAGTCGTTAAAACTTTTTGGAGTGCACAGTTCCCATCCTGTTTTGTTTTGACTGTTTGGAAATACTTAGGCATCATCTACATTGATTGAAAGCCCCTATACCAACTCTGTCCACCCCACTTGACAGCGACTCTCAAAATGTCAAGTACTCGTATATATGGATCACAATATCAATACTTCGCCCTTATTTATTAAGCACTGCCAGCGTTTTTATAAAGCATATGCTAAGTCACCCCAGTCCCCCCTATAAGCATCAAGATGGCATCCAACATGGCTATCATCAGAACTCACGTTCTCATCAGATTTGTATCACAGTTCGTTTGTATGTCATTTATATCAACTTGACAGTTGTGATTGAGGAAAATGAAGATATAGCCTGGTCACAACGACCAGGAGGGCCAAGTAGGTGATTTGCTTTGGCATTAAATGTCATATGTTCTGATGGTCGCCGCGTTTTCATGGCGCCTGTGCAACGCTGGCATTTTCATTGGTCGAGCCAATTTGAGTTCTTGCTTTGATACTTCCTTCATATTTTTCCGAAAGAGTGCGAGGCCTTTCAGCCGCTACAGGCGACCATAGGCAAGTGAACTTTACGCCCGCATTAAAGAACATATTACACATCTTTCATCCTCCGTCTTTAAGCATATTCGAATGTGTCAAGTAGCCTACAGCATTCCGACATCAATATTGACATTCTGGCTCACGATCATCACAATACAAATTTGAGGTTATGGGAACCATTCATCATTGACAAATATATACCAACAATAAGTAGAAGAGCAGAACTTGACAGTTTTCGTGATTTCCTTTTTTTACTTTTAATTCAATAATTTCTCAATTTCTTCACAACTTCATCAAACATGCAACTCATTTATCCTATCAGGTCAATTGACTTTTCCTACTGGCAAATACATGTAATCCAGTACAACCTCGTGAACCTCGTGATCGTGAACGTGGTCAGCGACGGTTGTGTTTCTACGAGCTCCGGCGTATTCGTTATTTTTCTTGATTATTTACTGTTCTATCCATCGCTTCATTCAGGATCTTATATCGATCGGATCGCCATTACTTCAGCCATAGTTTGGTATCAATTTTGTTATCATCGGTCTTCCACATTTGGCAATATCCTCATAAATTTTCTCCTTATCTCATTGTGACAATTTGCGCATGCGCTGTTGCTGAACTGTTGTCCACGCTGTGCAATGCCGGGTTCAGTCAGACAACTGCGTTCCAATTCCAACACTTCTACAATAGAAAGCGATGACGATATCAAACAAATGATTCTAAGGCTTGAATCAGCTTTAACCAGCAAACTTGATGAAATCGTTACTCGTCTATCTAAATTGGAAGTTACGTATAATTCCATTATGACCGAACAAGCAAGACAAGCTACCGAATTGAATCTCTGAAGGACGTCGTCCTCAAACAACAGTTATTGATAGAACAGAAAGATATTCGTGACCGTCAGTTGAATCTAATCGTTAATGGAATTCCAGAGACTGTTATCGCTCATGAAGGCATTGATTTAAATGATGACAAGGAAAAACTTGAAGCTGCATTTCAGGTACTTGACGAGGACTTTGATGCTGATAGTATTCTGTCCTGCGAAAGAGTTGGTCGCAAGCAAAGTAATAAAATGAGACCTATGAAAGTAACGTTCATGAGTATGACAAAAAGGAATTATTTTTTGTTTAATCAGAAATCTTTGAGGGTACCCAAGTCACCTCCAACTTGGTATTCGAAAGTGTTTGTCAACAAGGATCTTCCGTATTTGTCAAGGTTAGAAGAACAACGCCTTAGGAAACGTCTATCGAATGAACGTGAGAAATCTTTGCCAACTGACATTCTCTTTATCAAAAAGGGCAAACTTTTAAAAAATTAGTGGTTATTGACGAATTGGATATTAGTAATCAACTATTTTGACGCATCCTTGATGAACCAGTCAATGACTTCATTTGTGTTTTTTCCAATTATTCAAGACTGCTTAAGAGATATTACTCCAATATTCCTCGTTACTATTGCCTTTTGTTTCCTAGCAGTGAAATGGTTCCAATATGTGACTTTACAAATACGACTACATTCTCAACCCCAAGTGATGTGAATATAAAGTCCTCATCTGCATCCAGCTTTAAAAAATATCAAGTGTTACCTGTGCAACGCAAGGTCTCTGAATAATAAAACTCGCCAATTTGGAAAATTTACTATCTTCTGAGGCTTATGATGCCCTTATTTTTACTGAAACTTGGTTTCGAGCTGGTACTCCAGATTCTCTGTTTTGTGGTGGCTCTCCCTACAACTTACATCGATGTGACAGGTCGGATGGTCATGGAGGAGTTGCCATTTTCACCCACAGAAATTTATGTGCCTCCAAAGTTGACTTACCAAGCACCGAATTTTTTGATGCTATCTGTTTAGATCTAAATATCCACAATTCACTGTCTTATCGTTTTTTGGCCGTTTATAATCCGCCTAGAGCTACTATTGCCTCTTCAGAATGCTTAAAATCTATCATCGATTCGTTGACTCATCAAAATACTCCCTTTTTTCTATGTGGTGATTTAAACTTTCCAAACATCGACTGGACTGTCCCTCAAAACCTTGGTGATGTTCCTCATGACATTTTTCTCAGATCTGTAACTCAAAATGGATTGGTTCAACTTGTTGACAGCAACACCCGCTGCTCATCCGTTCTTGATTTGGTTATAACTAATCATCCATGTGCAATCTCTTTACTTGATGTGATTCCACCATTTCATACTTCATGTGATCACGCAGCAATTGATTTTTTAATCCAAGCCTCTCTGAAATCATTTGATGATGATAAAGTTGAAAGTAGAATGGACTACAGAAATACAGATTTTGTCCAAATGCGGAGCTATCTCGCCGAAGTATCTTGGTCCGACTTAATTGGTGGCAACTGCTCAATTACTACTAACTTTGTGGACGATTTATGGTCAAAGTTTTTAAACATCATGTATTGTGCCATAAATAAGTTTGTCCCTGTTAAGAAACTTAACAATAGTCGTGCATTGAAGAAATCAAAAGTCTTGAAGACACTACTCAAAAGAAAACGGTATTGGTATAAGAGAGATAAAGAAATTTACCGTAATGTCAGCAGAGAATATGATGCCGAGGTGTTGAAGCTTAAAACTAATTTCGAATGTAACATCATTGAGAATGGGGACATAAGAAAATTTTATGCCTATGTTAACAAGAAAATGAAAACATATGATTCCATTCCTTCGTTAATCAATTCAGACAATTTACTTATTTCTGAGTCGACTGGCAAAGCTAATATTATGAATGGATATTTTTCGTCAGTGTTCTCACAAGATGACAATCATACACCTCTTTTTGAGAGAAGAGTAAATGAGGGTACATCTTGTTGTTCTGTTGAATTCCCGGTCGACGATGTTGTAGCATGCCTGTTAAAACTTCCGCCTAAGTTTTCAAGGACACCAGATTTCTTACCAGCGTTTGTTTTACGGCAGGTGGCTGTGGAAATCGCACCTTTTTTGGCGAAACTATATGAATTTTCTATGATGACAGGCTATATTCCCACTCATTGGCGTCACGCCTTCATCGTTCCTGTGTACAAACGAAAGGGTCGTTCTTCACATCCCTCTAGTTACAGACCAATATCATTGACTTCTAACATCTGCAAGGTAATGGAGACAATCATCTCAATGAAAGTTGTGGCCTATGTGAAGGAAAATGACTTACTAATACCAAATCAATTTGGTTTTGTTAGTGGTAGAAGTACAACTACTCAACTCATAACTTGTCTTCATGAATGGACTGATGCACTATCGAGGAGAGAACGAGTGGATTGCGTTTATGTGGATCTTAATAAGGCTTTTGACTCCGTTGTCCACCGAAAACTGTTACTTAAACTTGAAGCGTATGGTATTCAGTTTGAATTATTGAATTGGATAAAAGCATTTCTATATGATCGAACTCAAGCTGTTATCATTGACAGTTCTATTTCAGACCCTGTTTCCGTCGCAAGTGGGGTTCCGCAGGGAACAGTTCTCGGGCCCATTCTATTTGTTATGTATATAAACGATATAGGTGATTGTATAGAGAAAGGAATATCTTACAAATTGTTTGCTGACGACCTAAAAATTTACTGTTCGTGTCATGATTCGTCAACTTCATCTCTTCAGGTTTCTTTGAATAATTTAAATAGCTGGTGTAAACAGTGGCAATTAGTAGTATCTCCAGATAAATGTATGGTGCTATCCTTGGGAAGAAAGTTTCATAATGACAATTCTTATATATTGAATGATAAAGTTGTGTCTATTCACGAGTCGGTTAAGGACCTTGGTGTGCTTATTACTCCTGATTTGAAATTCAGTTCACATTGTGCTAAAATTGCTTCCTCCGCATTTGGTAGAGCTTGTTGTTTGCTCAAGTCTTTTACTTTCTGTGATAAGGATAAGTTAATTGTTGGATATAAGTCTTTTGTACGACCAATTCTTGAGCATAATTGCCAAGTATTTAACCCATATTTAAAACAGGATATTTTGTGTCTTGAACGTGTACAGAGATTTTTTACTAGGAGATTATGCCAACGTTGTAATATCTTTTATACTGATTATCAGCATCGCCTTCGCCTACTTAACTTAGATTCACTATACAGAAGACGCATTGTACAAGATCTATGTTTATTTTTTAAAATTTATCATGGACTGATTGATGTTGATATTAAAGATTTTTTGAGTGAACGTTCCTCTGCTTACTGCACTCGCAGTCGACAGTTTAATTTATCTCAAGTTGAGCCTATTACTCTCCCAGCTAATAATTGTCTATCCAACACCTTCTTTTATCGTGTATACAAAATTTGGAATTACTTGCCTAACACTTGTACTTGTGCTCCATCCATTCAATGTTTCAAAAAGAGATTACAAAATGTCGATCTTGACCACTTTTTTGATGACATTGTGTGATGTTCTATGTGTAACGCTCGTCTCTAAGTGCCATTCGTGGCCATGGCTGGCGTAAAGTTCATGCATGTTAAGTTCTTTTTAAATGATTTTCATTAAATATAAATTATCTTATCTTAACCTGTTCATATCTGCATTACATGTATATTACATCATATCATTGTAAATTATCATGTATCATATTGCAAATATCATTTTCAAATTCTTTATATTTTAAATTTCTACTTACCCTAGTTTTTAGTGCCTGAAGATTATTGCTGGATGGTAATCGAAAAATTTTGTACATTTTGACGATAAAAAAATAATTGATATCTTAGAGATACCTGACTCTTTCCAACTCTAAAAATATTATGCCATGACTAGTCAGGGCATCTTCCAAATGAAAACTTAGTTGGGCTTGGCATCATTTTTAATTTATTCATTTTTGAACTTATGCACTTGATTTTCATGATATCCCATCGATATATGATCCCTCCAATTACAATCTTGCAATCTGTTAATTTGCACTTCAGTTTGATTTTTAGGGCTCTCTGGTGATCTCATAATTTCAAGTCTCATTTTCATGTGACTCAATGTGCCACACACACTTAATGATTTTTCTTCTTTTTCAGTGGAGGTTTTTATGACCGTGTACAATATGCAGACGCATTTCCATCCGCAGTCAACTGGAACCGTTGCTGCAACGAACGAAAATTTATCTCCTTCGGGTGATTTGGTCAGTGAAAGTATTGTAAATACAAATAGTAATGGAAATGGCATTACGACTACTTATACGAATGACAATTCACACTCCACTCTCCAAAATAACAATGAATACCCATGCGACAATTCCAATTCTTCAGGAGCCGTGGATGACATAGTAGCTACGAAGGATAGTATGGTAGTAACAAGTGGTGCTGGAGACGCAACATCTGTCTCAACTTCTCGGACTGCTCTTCCTTTGATGGGTCCAGATACACCAACTCCTGTTAGTGTGTCAAATGCATTGAATAACATTTCAAGAGACCAAAACGTGATGCAGAATCATCAGGTTCAGCAGGCGAATCAATCTTCACAACAAAACACTTCTCAACAACAAATGCAACCAGCCACTTTACCACTTGGCCATCCTCAACAAACATCTCCACAACAAAGTCAAATGCATTCAAATAGCTCTCAGTCTCAGCTTATGTCTCAACAACAGCATTTCCAACATCATCCTGATCATCATCCCAACATTCAACAAGCTCGTCAACACGTTGAACTGCAGCAAGGACAAAATATGAGTCAAACTGGACAATTGCCCTCCTTTGCTGAGATAACTGGTGGAAACATTGGCTCACCATCACAGTTTATCCACAACCCAAATGACATTCTTTGCACCTTGGATATTGATTCAAAAGGATCATTTCGATCTATGTCTCATCTTCAAAATCAACACCAGCAGCAAGGTGTCCCCGGCAATATGCAACTTCCGGTGAACAGCTTCGCGAATGCATCTCAGTCCTCATCATTATCACCTAGCTCAACGTCAGTAGCCAATCAACAAGCACTGTCTTACGCAACTAGTCTTATGAAAGAAATGAGCCTTAAAGAAGCAACTTCAGGTGGTCAGACGACAACTAATCCCGGTCAATATCATATGCAAAATACAACCGCTAATGGATTTTTTGGAAGAAGCGGAGGAGATCCTCTAACGTCATTCTTTCCAAATGATGGCCTAGGCAGGTCTATGGATAAACCTGATGCTAAGTTGGCAGCCACAAGCGTACTTTGGTCAAACGCTGGACCTGACATCGGCTCTGGGAATATTCCTGGACCTGGACTTCAAGGTGTGGGGTTTCCATCAGGGAATTGTGCGAATAACAACACTTCATTCTTCAACACCAGTGGTGAGGTCGGCATGCAATCTCAGCAAGGAGGTCCTCCACACTCTCATCACCAACAAGCCCAATACGCCATATCATCAGTTTACCCGGGATCTAAACGTGCAATTACTGGAGGACACAACTTAATGGCTGGACATCATGGAGGACGATCTGCGGCATCGGCTCAATTTGGTGGCAGTGGAAATATGTTGAGTGGAGGAGGTGGAGGTGCTGGACGACATTTTGCCGGTGGTGGTGGTCACACTGGTGGCTCAAGGAATTACTCTGGATCCAACATTTGGACACTTGCCCTTCAGAATCAAAGAATGGGAAATCCTCCAGCTCCCATGAATGTCATAGGTGCTGCACTGAATGTACAAGGAACAAACTCGAATGCCGCAAGTACTCCCTCTAATAATGGGCACGGTGGACGATCTGGTGGGAGTGGAGGTAGCTATCCAAACATGTTCAATAAACGTCATCGACCCCTACCACCTCACAAACAATTTGAATTATCGAACGCTGTGGCAGCCACTGCGACAAACGCCTCTTGTATGGAGTCTACGTTTTCAGAATTGAGTCCTGCTAGTGGTCCTCACAATTCCTTGTCTGGACTTACAACTCCTGATGGCGGTCCGACGAATGCCAAAGGATTTGAGAATATCGGAAAATTTGGTCCGAACCAGCATCAAACATCTCAGTCATCAACAGTTGAAAATGTTCAATTTTACGAGGACCTTTTCCGTGGCGCCGGTTTCGATGGACATACAGCTGCTGCAAACTTCATGAATACAAACTTTATGAATGCTACTGGTAATTTCGAGGGGGATATGACAGCCAGTCACATTCCATCTGCTGCTGCTGCTCTTCCTGGCTATCTGAATCCTGGATTGATACCTAACAATATGGCAAGTGGCCCTCCACAAACACGAGAAGAACGCTACTCCAGAAAAGTATTCGTTGGTGGACTTCCGCCCGATATTGATGAAGGTAAGAAAAATAACACCTGTCTAGATGCAACATAACTGATGACCTGATCAGATAGTCACGTCTAAAAGTGAAAAAATAATTGTAAAGTTTCATCAGCTCTTGACTCACGACGCATGAAATTTCAACCGATGCGGTCGCGACAAAGCCTGTTTTGGGCCGTGGTAGCCTTATCAGCCGCTTAAGCTCTTTTTCTTATGCATTTGAAGAAAAGCTACTTAACTTGAATTTTTTAAGTAGCTTTGATATTAAAACTGCAGATGCAAGAGTGACCTTTCGAAATATCGGATCTCTATTGTTATAGAAATTTGTTAACGCATTGAGCATTGAATATGCTCAAGCGGATATCATAGTGATTTTTTGTTTCCGCTGCCAAAAGATTGAGTTGTGCAGTCAAGTGTCAAAATCACCACGATATTTAGCGCATGGCAGATAGGTCCCTACTTAGAACTTGAAGAAAATTTGATGAGATGAAACAAAATCCAAAGCACAATTGACTACAGCATTATCATGTCTTGAATGAACTCACATGCATACTAGTGAATCACATGATACTAAGTTAAATTTTTATCCATCTTATTGTTCATCGTAATGTTCGTTGAGTTGAATATCGTGCATTAATTTGTCTGATAAGATAGTGGATGAGTCAAAGTCAGGTCATGATGTGTTCAGGAGCAAGTTGCAGTAGTGATATGCATGAAAGGTCACGTCACGGTGTAATATTGATTTCACGTTCACTTTTGGTAGGTAGTTATTCTAGAATTGTAAGTGCATTACTGAGCATGGTGGTTTTGCTTGTTCACGTAATTGAACACGTGAATTGATGAAAGCTGGACTAGAAATAAATACTCATGAGCTGTTACATGTAATACAATTTTCATGTTGATGCATCTCGAGACGTTGAACGTGCTATTCACTAAAAGGGATCATGACATGTTAGTTACAATTCAAGTAGTACTAGTATGAATAAATTAAGACTAAGCGATGAATAGTTAATTCTCATCTCATAAAAGTACATTTTGCCATGTGATGTGTAGCTCGTCGTGATGACAGTTCCCCATTAGAGGATTTTCAAGCCGCAGGCTCCTGAATGCTAAATTTTGGATAATGCATTGATTTGGTTTAATGATTAGTCATCTGTGTTCTGACGCAACTTGTAGAACTTATTTAATGAGCCTTGTATGAATAAAAGTTCATCGATGAATTAATTTTCTCCAACTTGAGAATGTTGATGCCAGTGAATGCACTAAACGTAAGGAAGTTTGAATTAATATGTTTAAACAAGAAAGTGAATGTACTGAAACATTTTATATATGATGCCTTTTTCTATTCGAGAGTAGAGTATTTTCCATCATGATTTTCACATGTTGTATATTCTCCGTGATTAAAAGGTGAAATGCTGTAATCAACAAAATTGATCATTTTTATTGATCTACTGCGCATCAGCTAGTAGACATTCATTCCCTGAGTATTTATAGCTAATTTACCAGAAGTTGTTACGCATTACAATGCAATAAATGCCTCACGTTTTACAGGGAATTCAGTACCGTATTGATCAGGGCATATGGTTTCCTAGCATTCGAACGCATTTAAGCAACAACGCGTGCAACAAAATAAAAAATTTAGTTCTCTGTGATTAATAACTTCAATGTAGCTTGGATATACGCTAAAAGGCACATCGGTTTAATAATGACTTCTCAATTCCAAAAGATACACAACAATTGCCATCAAAAATTTTAGTGTTGTGCAAATAGCCTATAAGTGAAGTACGGGCATGTGCGGTAGCATATAGTAGCATGTGCGGTGATAGGTTGACTAGGCATGTAGTACATGTCATTTTTAAGATATTCATGTAGTTCGAAAATTCATTCGCTGACCTTGTTCTGTACCTTTAAGTAAGGCGCGGCATCTCTATCATGCGATAAACGTTCACTCAAGCTATCAAAATTCATTGATCTTGTCTGTTTCGTGGATTTTATGAAATGCTTTGAGTCGCCGGAAGTGTTATGTAGCCTATTTATTCCTGTATATCAACTTAGTTGCTGAATGGTTTTGTTTTTATGAATGTTGATTGGTCACCTTAACAACATTCGAATCTAATCTGATTGTCTCACCCGTCGGCCGGGTTGAACAATCATAAGACGCGAGTAAGTGATTGATCTGCCACATAGCGCACAGGTACATTTTATTCGCAACTATTCGTGATGCACTATAAATGTGTCTTGAGGAATTGTAAGCACGATTTTAGAGAACTAATGTTTTTGCAGAGGAAATAACAAACGCTTTCCGGCGCTTTGGACCTCTTGTCGTGGATTGGCCTCATAAGGCTGAAAGCAAGACCTTCTTCCCTCCCAAGGGTAAGTGATCATAAAAATTTATATTCTTGATAGAAATCAGCTGCAAATGCAGGGTTGCCACGTGCCCTATATTTACACTGGTTCGTAAACGGTCTGTATTTTTCACTGAGGTCTGTACTTTTTAAATCAGCATGCATTTTCAGCTAGCAAGAAAATGCAGCAAGTATGCATGTAATATAGACCTTTAAGTGATAATTTTGCAAATTTAAATTATTCATTGCTTCTCTGGCGGCCAAATTGCATGCAAAAGATGTGTGACATGCCGGCAGAAGTTATTTAAAATTCAGTCATTACATTAGATTACAGATATTTCTTTTTAGAACAGTACAGCTTAACAAATAGGTTGTTTAAAGAGTGGATTAAAGAATGTTTGTATACAATGTACTCTGAATGAGCGGGAGAAATGTTAGGAAACATTCATATTACATGCAAAACTCTCAGGTTAAGCCGGAGAAAACATTGTATGGATTTCATGTATGAAGGAAATTGCTTCTAATTACACTGATGGCGATGTCCATGCATGAGATACTTCAGCACTCTGCTGTAAAGCAGCACTTCGTTATTCTCTTAAACTACATTGATGAATCTATTATTATGTTGTTAAACTCATGCTGAAGCTCATCAATAGAATTGTTCCCAAATTGTCGCTTAATTAAAACCATCTGCATATTGAACAGCGAACTTCATTCATTAGCAGCTGTAAGTGAGTCCAAAACCAATGTTGAGAATAGAAGACAGATGTTACTGAAGTTGACCACGATGGCTGATGGAACTTGAAACATCAGGGCTGCATCCTATGAAAATTTCATTTTACTTTGTCCCATCACATTTAAGCATCGCTAAACTAATATTTCATCGTAGATTGCAGCTTCATTGTAAAGTAGCTTGGGTGATTTCTATCATTACTCATAATCAGGGGTTATCAAACATAAATTGCAAGGTAATTAATTGATTGCTTCCTGCTGCGATTAAGATCAATTGATTGCTTGCCCAAAATTAATTGCAATTAATTTTTGATAAATCTTGCTCATGATCATTGCGGACCCAAATTAACAGTAAATGACATTATTCAAATTGACAACCGATTTGAGCTTCATGCTTTCAGCTTGATATCGCGTGGAAATGCACCAGCATTTTTACGTTTGAAATATGTTTCTAATTTCCCTTGATTTTCCAGTTTGCTGAATGAGTAATTTAAATTCGCTACCTTGATAAGATAAAGCGAATGCCAAAATTATCTTTTAACACATTCTGTCCTTTCTCGACAGACGCTCTGTCTTGTTAATGACTCTGCTTATTTTCTTGATAGGTTATTGTATTGCTATATCGATATCTGTATTTTGTTTTATGGTCTTAGATATCCTGTCATGTGAGTTTATTTTCTTTTTAGGTGTTGATATTGTCCTCAATAATGTTGAAAATTTTCCAATTGTATGATAAGCGCTAATTTTCAGGTTACTGTTTCCTGCTCTTCCAAGATGAAATGTCAGTACAGCATTTGATCGAAGCGTGTGTAATTGAAGATCAGAAGTATTATTGGTGCGTCTCAAGTCCGACCATGAAGGATAAAGCGGTAAGTTCATATCTTCCACCGAAAACATCAACTCAATTCTAGTATAGGTCAGCTAAACAGATCAAAGGTTTCATGAAAGCTCGTGAAAAACTAACTAGTATTCATCGAAATGTAATAGTGTCCTTTTTCAAAGACTTCACATCCTACAGAAGCTAAAGCGATAAAAGTTACTAGGCTTACTAGGAATATGAGAATGTCACAAAAGGTTGACACATTTGAAAGAATGTTGGGACTGTTACGTAGATCCCATCCATCTGGATGCTTTCTACAGAAATTGTGATTTTGCATTTTACATAAAAATAAAGGTGATGCTCTTGAAAGAGGAAAATACAGAGGCCTTAAGTTGCAGGATCATGTTCTGAAAGTTCTGGAAAGAGTGCTTGAGCCATTCATCAGTCAGCAGGTGTCAATTGACTCAATGCAGTTCGGCATCATGCGGGGATGAGCGGCAACCGATCAATTTTCATTTTGCGACAGCTACAGGAAAAGTTTATTGGCGAAAGGAGCTGTATTTCATTTTTGTTGACCTGAACAAAGCGTTTAATCGGGTGCCGAGAGAGGTGTTGAGGAAGGGATCATTTGAACTGTTCAGGCCGTGTACCGACACACAAGATCTAAGGTCAGAATGAGGAGTGGTCTCGCTTCTGAATTCGAGGTTATAGTAGGCGTACATCAAGGATCAGTTTTGAGCCCCTTCTTTTTGTGATCGTTTGTTCTCGCGAATTTTGAACAGGTCCTCATGACCTCATGTATGCTGATGATTCAGTTTTTCGGCGGATTCGCTGGAGTGCCTTCAGCAAAGATACAGTGCCTGGAAAGATGGTCTTAGGTCACATGGTCTTCTGGTTAACCTGAACACGACCAATGTCATTCACTACGAATACCAGAATGATAAAGCACCAAATGCCACTGGCAGATTTCCGTGTGGCGTATGCAGACGGGGGTTGGGGGATGGGTAGAAACTCGATCTACTGTGTCGGCTGCAAGAGATGGATCTATCACAAATGCTCAGTGATTACAGGAGCATTGAGAGCTGACCCCAGCTTCAAATGTAGAAAATGCTGCGGTGATGTCGCTCCCCGCCAGTAACAGCAACCCATGTTCAGTTTGGCCAGGATCAGTATTAACTTACTCCACAGTTTTGTTATCTCGGAGACATGCTTGGTCAAGCGGGTGGCTGCTGTGACGACGAGACTTATATGTGCATGGAAGAATCTTCGCGAGCTCCTTCCCATTCTTGCGAACAGCAGCATTACCTTTCGAAGTCGTGGCCATGTTTTCAACATGTGTGTGCGAAGTGTGATGATTTGTCAGTGAGACGTGGCCAATCACTATGGAGGACCTCAATCGTTTAAACCGCAGCGACATCGCGATGCTCAGATGGATCTGTTCCAAAAGGCTAGCTGATCGGGTTCCTACTGAGCATCTCAGATGACGGCTTGGCATCCATCCATTGGAAGCTGTCATTCGATGGGGAAGACTCCTTGTATACTCACTTGAAATTAAAGACACAGTGAGATAATGAAGGCAAAAAGAAGGTAGATAACAAAAACGTCATCTAAAGACACTTGAAGAGTCATACATACAACATACATAAATCTTATAAACCTTTGGCACATCTTCACCGATACGGAAACAGAGAGACTGCTGCAAATGTCATTAACCCATATTACCCCGATTAGCTAAATGATTTAAGCACGAAAATTTTACAATGGAAGTTATCACAAATCTTATACCTTAATATACCATTTAATGAACCATATTTCCACCATGTAAGTGTTTTAAGTTCAAAAATTATTTTAAAGTTGCCTCAGATTTGAATGTTAGTGAATACTTCGAAAATCCATGAAAAATCATCATGGCTTCAAGTTCACGTCGACGTAAGCAAAATTGAGAAACTAAATAATATCCATAGTAAATATCTTGTAAATTTATGTTATTAATGTACAAAGTTAGAGGTAAAGTGATACTTTCTTTATTTCTTTTGATTTTGCAGATAAAATCCGCGTCAGTTTAAACTGACAGCAGGCGTTAGAGTTATGCAAATTTTGTAAGCGGAATTGTAGCGGAACTTCCATATTTTTCTGTGAAAAATGTGATGTGTCATTGCATCCCCAGTGCTTTAAAACTCTTCATACTTCGTAACAGAAATCGTCCTTTTCTAATTTGAGATTGTGTATAAGGGCATCTACATTTGCATTCCAAAAAGGTATAGCATATGCAGGTATAATAATATCCACAAGATTGAAAAAATTCATTTTTTCTAGTTGACATCCTTTAGAAATTGTGATTACATGGCAGAATGAACAGGACTCTTCTTTCTAGGCGGGGTAAAGTCTCTCAAGGTAATGCGTCAGTTAAAACTGACAGCGGGATCATAGAGGTCCTTTCACACCCTATGCGCCCGCTGTCAGTTTGAATTGACGACGCATCAAATATCCTTAAATCCATGGAAAAAATAAAAATGGTCAAAAATAACTTCAGAACTGGTGATAGTTATTGTAGATTAACAATGTACAGTAGTTTCGTGGAAAGATCAAACGGGATGATATGGGTTGACAGGACGTTTTGAGGGACGTTTTTTAAATCAAGACCGTTTCCTCCAACTTCTCCGAAAGATGACTGGTTGATATCGATCAGTGTGAAAGATGTACATGCATATAAACTACTTACCTCATTTGATGCCAGCAAAAGTTCGCCTGACATTCCTGCTATTCTGTACAAGTATTCAGCTCACCTGCCAAGTGGTCTTCTGACACACTTATTCAATCTTTTTGTCAGACAAAATACTATCCCATTGAATTGGAAAATAGGAGGCGTCACGCCTAAGAATCCAACCGCTCAAGATATGAGGCCGATCAGTTTATTGCCGATTCCTGCTAAATTGCTCGAGCGCATTGTTTTAACCGACGTGAAAGATGAGTTACTCTATCATTACGGGGGAAATCAATTTGGGTTTCGACCGCTCTCATCAACTACGTGTGCTTTGATAACTCTGACGGACCATCTCACAAAATTACTTGAAAAACCCAATTTGTGCTGTTCAGTTAGTGATCTATGATTTATCGAAAGCGTTTGACAAAATAAGGTCTGATCTGATTGATTGTTAATCGACTCATGGACACTAATAATAATAATAATATCGTTTATTTCAACTACCCCCAGTACTGAGAATCGTGGGGGAAATTACAAATTTCACAAGTATAAAAACAAGGCAGAAAGTAAGTTTCCAAGTTAAGTCTTCAGATAGGAAAAAACATGAATATCAATTGATAATTAAAATCCACTGTTCCATAACTTCGACATGACCACTACAAATGAATGCTGTTGAATAGATGTAAGCATGAAAGCTGTTGAATAGATTGATAATGTACCAAATCAATCGGTCGCGTGGTTTGCAGACTACCTTTCAAACCGACATCAATGCGTACGGGTAGAAGATACTTACAGCAGCATGGTATCTGCTACGTCGGGTGTCCCTCAAGGATCAGTAATTGGCCCTTACTTAATCTCATTAATCATGTGTTCCTTTAGCTCGACAAACGAAGAGAATCTGCTGCTGAAATTCGCTGATGATTGTACGTGTTGCTTTTCTTTTTTTCCTTGACAATCATAACCAACATGTAGTGCTGGAACATCAGAGATTTGTGGATTGGTGCGAAAATATGAGTCTTTCTTTGAACTTCTCCAAATGTAGGACCCTGTGTATCTCTCATCGCAGTAATATCTATCCTATCATGTTAAATGATATCAATAAAGTTCAGTCACTCAAACTACCTGGAGTAACGTTCCAATCAAACCTATCTTGGAGGTCACACTTTGATAGTACAGTCTTAACGGCATCAAGAAGGTTATTTGGTTTAAGATACGGAGCTACATTAGTAAACGTGACATAATTCGCCTTTACAACGCTGCTGCACGAACTTCCCTCGAGCATGCCAATCCGCTTTTTATGAACATATCTGAAAGAGATAAATGCAGACTTCAGAGAGACTAAAACAGATTTCATCGCCTGTTATGTGGTTCTGACTGTGACAAGAGATGTATAACTCCTCTAGACGTGTGAAGACACAATCAAACTATGAAGTTTTTCAGATCATCACTTTCCCCCAAACACTCGCTTCACCGTGTTTTACCACCGCCATCTGCAATAACTAAAAGATATATTCTCCCGAAATTAAGCAGTGCTTGTAGAAAAGAAACATTCGTTGTTTCCTATGCATCTTCTTATAATAATGACATTACCAAATAGATGTGTCACTTTACGCACTCATTAACTTTCCTTCTCCATGATATGTAATTTTGACTTCTATTTGACTAAATAAACATTTATTATTATTATTAATATTATTCAAGTACGAATGCTCAACGCTTACTTTGGAGATAACATAATCCACATTACACCAATATCATGCTTCTTTAGAAGCAGTCAAATGACATGGCTTTTATTCATCGCAGATAGTTGTATGACTTTCGTGAGATCGATAGGCTGATTGTATACTATCAATTTATTGAAACCATGTATTCATTGTCGTTCAAAACCGGCATGCTGTAGGAACCAGGAGTCACTAATTTCCATGGACGTCATGAATCCAACATAACAAATGCTAGATACATAGTTGGATTTGTCATGAATGTGGGGTGATTGTTTGCCATTGTGGCAGGCGCGTCCTGTTCTTGATTGTTACCTATCATTCAATACTTGGCTGGTAACAATTATGATTCATTTATTCATGTGTGGTAGAGGAAGAATAGGTGACATACGGTCTCGTGACTGTGAGAGAAAAGGGAAAGAATTTAGTCACCACCCTCATGTTATCGTACATCCTTTATCTAAGACTAAAACGTTAGCCGTTCATTAAGGCCAAACATCATACCGTCTTCGTAACTAACATTGTGTTTGCTGCTACTGCTTATTTAAGTTCGGGATTTAATTATTACTACAGTTCGGAACAGTTTTACTATAGCTTGCCCAGTTCAGCAATTTCAAGTCTCTCAATTGACAATCGTTTGGCAAATTGACGGACTAATTTAACAGTGAATGATTTAGCGACTTTGACTTATGTTGTTTGATTCAAAACTGCAGTATCTTAGAGGTGGATGTCGATGTCGTTTCACCCGTGATTGTATGTCATTCAGACTTTTGACCCGCTCAGAATTTATATTTAGAGAATGTGATGGCTAGTCAGAATGTCATCATTACAAAGATACATCAATCATATACATTCCTTCACTCGAATAAAACCAACCAATTATTAAATGGATTTTGTGCTAGCAAGGCCGTTTGTTCGATTGCTTTTAGTCGATGAACATTGCTAAGCAATGAAGTAGAGCAACTTGCTAGAATCAGAAATTTTCTAAATGGTAATTACTGTAGAGTCCCAGTATATTGATAGCTGCATCGAACTAGTAACTTCTCGGAAACGCATCGCTCGCATAATCTCGACGCTAGGTTGCATTGCTTGAAAGAAACTCTCTGAGCAGACAAGAGTAAATAATTAAAATGATTGCGTGAGCATGGATCTCGGTCGCTGACTCATTAAATGTGGCTTATGATTAGTTCGAGGACTCTAATTGTATGAGCTGTGTGTGTTAATTTATGTAAAGGAAACTAAATGGCAAACAACTTGTATAGAATTATTTAGTGACTAATAGAGACTTGCGTGTGAAGGAGCGATATAATTTTGAGATATCCATTAAACATTAACACGATTTTCAGCCTGCTTCTGTTCGCACTGAGCTCTCAATACCCTCATGACGGTGTCACTATTCTTCCCATAACTCGAAGCCGAACGTTATCTGTGTAAGGCGCAATAGGTGAGCATTGAGCAGAGTTATCAATCGATCGTTGCTTGACATATTTGAGAGGAAGAGTGGATAAAAATAGAAAAGCAATTTATTGTATGCTCTGTGCTGTTTGCGAAGACCTTTCTTGATTTCTTTCAATTTCGATGACATAGCATAATGTTCCTAATCGATTTTCATTCCCTTGCCATTAATTGTGGAACATGATTGCTGTTTAAAGCAGATGAAAAGCTACTTTGTTTCATGGTTCTCGAGAGTATGGCAGCACAAGGCGAGGACATTATAATTACCACTTTTTTTATATCCTCGTGAATTGACCACATCAACTTTAAATTAGTACGTTCCACGTTAAGTCTCAATGCAAGTGATACGAAGTAAAACTGGTGTCTAAGAGGCAATCTGACAGCAAATTCATTTTCTTATATCTTATACATGTTTTCTAAAGACTCGTTATTTTTTAATCTAAGTTGCTCGAACCGTGAGACATGTGAAAGACTCAGTAGCCTGTAACTCACTTCCACCATTTTTCATTTTGTCTTCCTTTCCTTCCTTAAATGTGTCAATCGCTGATGAGTGTAAGTAATTGAGCCCAAATCTTAACAATTGAACTTATTTAATGAAGTTGACGTAATGAGGGCTCAAAATGTTCACGAATACGATAAAATGATTTTGTGATGGCCACTTAATTTTGTAGTTCAGAACTCATTGAAGTTTCCTCGTGATATGAAAAAATATTATTGATCAGTCTATCGAATTATAAAGTAGAAAACCGTTATCACTTTCTCCACGTATTTATTTCATTAGGCACCATACATGTGTTCGACAAACATGTAGATACACCACAAGTATAAATATGGGCTAATGAACAAATGACATAAACAGAAATAGATAAATGAATGCATGGAGCCTCATTGAAATAAAGTGAAGCATCTGATTGTTCTCAAGCGATTTCGATGGATCATGCATTTCAAAATAAAGCTAATCGCCAAATAAACTTTATGTAGGGTCAGCATCAATGAAACGTGAATCCGAGCTAGCGCTTCTCCAATCAGGCCACGAATATTCATCACATCGTTGTTTAAACACTGATCCATTTTTCAAATTTGTACTGCAAAGCAAGTCTATTGTATCAGTTGCTCCTTTCATGCGAATTTACGTTTGATGCTGAATAGTTCTTGTCAAATCATATAGACAACTTTGTATGAATTGCGAACAATTTTTTGCATTTTTACATATCCATCATCACACATGAATGTCAAAACCGTTTAAGCTGACTTATTGATTATTCTGTTTGGCAGCAATGATAATTTATATTATGAATCATAATGCAGTATGCATTCGCTATATAGTTCGATATAGATTCTGCTTAGAGAATATTTCATTCTATTTATGCCAAAGAACTCTATTTTTTAGCGATGGACATTTGTATTTGTTGCATATGATTTGCGGAGCTATTCATGATACGAAATCAGAATATGATGGGCGAGTCGATGGCTCATTGCCAATACTGGATAAAAGTGTATATCTTCGTTTGAGATTTAATTTCGTCTGAGCTTCATTTATCAATACTGGGAAAATGTAGCTTCCCTCTGGCAGGAGCTAATTCAGGGGAAGTTTTATCGTCGCACTCAGTTCTCCCTCTATCTTAAAACATCATAATTTCCCGATATTTCTTCCTCCTCTATTTATCTCGTTCTAGTTTCTGGTCAAAACTGAGGCAAGCAGGCAAAAGTAGGATCTAGCAATGACGTATGATTTTGAAAGATCGATTTGATGATTTTCCCATTTCTTCTTACCTAATAGTATGTTCATTGCCTCTCGTCTCCGGGTGGAATGCCGTTTGGTTAGAAATTAGTTTATCTGTCCGGCTGTCACTTCTCTTCGATCATCGTTGCTTGCATGAGCACGTGATGTCCGTTTTCCGCTTAGAAATTATCATGCATGGTTATTTCAATGAAGTTGAACAATTCAATTCGGTGGGAAAATGTCAAGAAACTGCTGCAAAGTTATCTCAATACATGAATACATGCGAATTGGACGTTTCTTTGGTTATTGTCACCTTCAGTGAAATCAAGAATCGCAACTTTCTGATTTTCCAAAAAAATTGATGGTTCTCGTAATTGGTCCAAAAATATAATGACATTAAGTGGGTGGTTGGTCTTTTAAGTAGACATGCTTGTCACTACATGAAAGCTGAGTCTTCTTAAGAGATTTTCGGATATTGCTTCCCCTGTGTAAAAAATATAATAAAATAGAACATGTTTTTCACTTTTTCGGAAATTAGCTTTCTGCACAGCTGTCTCGTGGTTTTGTATATGATTCCACGCAGTCGTCTTTTTAATTTTCCTTTGTAACACATGTGGAATTTCATATATTAGATTATGGATTTTTAAAAAATGGTAAATTCCTGATTCTAATCACTAGGCTTACGGCATTCACTCTACTAATTCTCATCAATATGACAAGTTTTGATTAAGAGTTAATAAAAGTATATTTGTGAGTCATATACATTTTAGTATACAGGGTTTAACAGAAATAGCTTGCAAATGAAATTCCTTCTGGCACAACAACGAAATGGAATGATGGATGGATGGATATTCTTCCGAAGCGAAATTCAGATGAGGAACGTTTATGAACTTGTGTTCAAGAATCGATTAATTCTCATTTTCCTTCGAAATACATCTAATGAAAATGATCTGAAATTTGATGTTAATGTTGA
The DNA here is from genome assembly GCA_907163375.1 of Prostheceraeus crozeri. Taxonomy (NCBI): domain Eukaryota; kingdom Metazoa; phylum Platyhelminthes; order Polycladida; family Euryleptidae; genus Prostheceraeus; species Prostheceraeus crozeri. The sequence continues at coordinate 54,336 of CAJQUW010011764.1, read as the reverse complement.
TCCTCTCTTCAAGTTATAACGCATTTGTTCTTCTAGCTTGTGAAACAGGATTTATAAAATTTCCCTTCTACTTCCCAATTTTCAGAGTGAAAAGAGTGAGATATAGAACTTCTGATGGAATAGCTGAAATAATGGTTCAAACCTTCGAAATTTAAATGCGTTATGAAATGAATGGAACTCAGCATGCTTTTTCTTTATTGCTATATCTTTCTTCCCGCCGCTGATGTGCATCAGTTAAACCGAAGCCATTCCTCACATTTCCGGTCTAATGAATTATCGGTTGAGTATCTACTCGATCATCACATCTCATTTAACATAAATTATTAAACAGATAGTAGGTTTAGCTTGTTTTTCTTTTGATGAAGACTAATGAAGAGACCGATGAACCTTGTCGAATCGAATAGAACCACTGAAATGTCATTATGCAAACAGAGAAAGTGCAACAAGTGCTTTACGGAAATCCAATAGTGAGGAAAAACTGAAGATACGTTTAGCGTCACAAGCATCCAAAATATCATGCAAAAGTTTAAATTCGCTGGAAGTGCAACTGACATTCAGAGACCTAGTCATCCATCTTTAAATGATGATGGAGAGACTTCGTAACAAAGACTCCGAGACTTCTGTTGAGGCACCCCATCAGTGTATAGGTTTTTCTTCTTTCCACAAACTACGGTTGTTTATAGAAAAGAAATTAATTTAACTGAATTTCTTCCTTTACAGGTTCAAATTCGACCATGGAATTTGGCAGATAGCGATTACGTAATGGATGGCTCACAACCCCTCGATCCAAGAAAAACTATATTTGTTGGAGGAGTTCCAAGACCATTGAGAGCGCGTGAGTTGCATATGATTTCACATTCTTACTCCTAAACAACTATAAGTTGCAATCTGTTACTGGATGGAATGATCAAATGGGGTGTTCGCATCACATCTTTCGATAATTGCTTCATCAGATGAGTCACGTTTTTCACACAGACGCTCGAGTTTCCCAATTTGCGTCACGAACGTCATTGACGCAAAATTTCCATGATAGAATTGGTGAAGATAGTTTCGACTTTGAGAAATGACTTCCTTCAAGCTGAGGGTATGATGTTACTTATGCTGAAATGAGAAGGCAAGCCATTGATGGATCAGTTATTTAATCGTTCAATCCTAATAAATTTCAGCTATTTGTATTGAAATTTGGTTATACCGAACAAGTTAATTTCGCAGATCAAATTTGTTAACACAAATCATGTGTAGTTTTGAAGAATTATGAAGACCAACAATTTTGTAGAAATAGCAGAAGCTTTTTGAATAAAGTTTAGGCCTTACGTGTCTCTGATTTCATTTTCAATGCACACATGATGCTGGTTTGCTTCTCAAAGATCTATTGACAAAAATATATTCTAAATATATAAAATGCTTGAAATGAAGAACTGTTCTGTTGTCTGTTCCTCATTCAATGAGGGTGTATGGAGACCAACAGTAACTCTCTATTATTGTCTCATCCGTCAGTAAGATGCGCCACTCCATCCTGTTCGGTCTTGTGATATTTGAAGGTCAAAGTGTAGGAGCTTCAAGTTTCTTCTCACAGTCACCTTTTCTTCGGCCACCTTTGATGCCTGGACCTCTTCCCCTTTAACTTCAAGGTTCACTGTTTTCCTTGGCCACCAGTCCGGTGCAAGTGACCGAACCAATGCGAGCGATTTTGGCGCTAGACTTAAAAGCATGGAGCACAATTCTCAAAGCTTGATGAACGCATTCATCAGATCATTGCGCTCTCAATCTTCACCAGACAAACAAAGTCATCAACTTTTACAAGTCATGCTCTTACTGTTAATGACAGAAAATAGCCTACATCATGATATCGTGGTTGATCTCCAATCAGCTTTCATGTGCTAGAATTAGTCATACATTAGCAGCATCGAAGTTTTTTGAAGCTTTTATAATGAAAATGACAAAAGACAATCCAAACTAGACTCTCCAAACCTACGATGCTTCCATCCCTGTAGAGTAGTGAGGTTATAACTGAAAAGTTTCCGAAAGTGGGGTGTGATTTTCGCTTGTATGTACTATTGTAATGCACTATTCGTTTATTATTACATTTATCGCAATGTGATCAATATTTTTTAAATTGCAATGAGATCAAGATACTGAATAGTACTGTATGCATGAGCACGAGTCTTCCATTGTCTTCTGCTGAGCATGCTTCCATTCTATGCAAAGGGGAGCAATTTTCAAAATATCAGTTGCGGATTTGCGATGGTTTTGTAGGGACGATGTATACAACACGTCCTTGCCAATTTTTCATTCATTCTGTAACCAGCGCTCTTCATTCTTCGTCCAGTATTGAAAACGCTACGTATCTGCTACTGACATATCATTGACTGTAAGTGCTTCATTATCGTGTGCGCGATGTGCAATGCAGGGTATGTTTAGTGGATCTCTTGACGTCGCGTCGTTCCAGTTTAACTACACTGCTGCTATTTCATTGATTGATCGACGCTCAAAACAGCTTGTGAGAATGATTCATTCTTGCTTGGCAATGATGACAATCTCTGTCGAACTGCTTTGTCAGCTGATTTCCCATTCTGCAGCTGCGTCGTTCGTCGTATGCGTCTACCTCCCGCATTGCCCTCGATGTGGAAGTCGTCCTCACTTCTGTGTTTATCATGGGAAAAGGGTTAATCGAAAATGTGTGTGATGTTCTCTCACTGCACGCATTCTTGTGTGAACGACCCACTAACAGGAAAGCGAGGCAATTGAGGTCACAAAATAGCGAATATAGCTGACCTTCGTTTGAACTTAATAGCGAAATTTTGTGCTGTATTTCTAGGAAAGAATAAAACTCTTCCCGTTATAGTCGGAAGAATTGTATGAATCATCAACTTGACCACTTAGCGCGGCTGAGTGACAGCCGGACGGAAGTATTAGATAATAGCGTATAATGAATTTCGTTTATTTATGCAGACTGCGAGATATCTTTGTCTCTCTGAAAGCATACATGTACTGTAAGTATGCGACTGTTTCATTTTGATGATATCGATAGCCTTTGGACAGCAATCTCGTGATTTAGTGTTGGTTACAGTGCGTCATGCGTTCAGTCAGATCTTTCGTTGCCATTTGGAATTAAAATTGCTGCTATTTTTCGCACGCTATTGGAAAGATTCCTGTGGGTTTGACATTTTCATGGATACTTGCTAGTTGGCATCCTGTATCTGTGCAAGTCCTTGAACTGTGGCTGGGATATAATGAATGTTGTTGATATTGTCAACTTAATCATGAATACCAGGAAGTGCATTGGCTTATCATGTAGCTAGACGTACGGTATCCATGACTGCAAGAAGAAGAGAGATAGGATCCACGGATTGTTTACTGTCCGTTTATATTTAAAGCTGATAAGCAACGACATAAGAGAATCGTAATTACATACTAATATGATTGCGAAATGTGTAGAGTGTAATACAGATGGTAAATGACTCGTCTTCAAGTCAAATAACGTAAAAATCATAATAATCGTGACCTAATTGTGAACAACTGTTCTTCAATAAATCAAAAATTTTGAAATAAACAGAATAAATAGTTGCATGAATTGAAAAGAACTTTTTCAGTGCCGCAAAATAATACTAGTGCGCTTGCTTTTTTAGTACTCAATTATCAATTCAATCTTGAAATGAAGCTCAATGGTCCTTTGTTCGATTTTATTGAGAACTGGCACATGGATGCAGGTTTGATCACTGTCGACAAATGCTCTACAAGACTGACTGAAGATTGCTGATTGACATCCGACAGTATACAAATACTGGAACATGCACTAATGGCGCAGGTAGTGCTGGATAACACTCACATTCGTGACAGAAATCAATCAAAATTTGCACTTTGTTTAACTGTCAGTTCCTGAAAGTCAAGCTAATAATTAAAATACTCATTGTCGAAACTGTTGGCGCTGTCAAGCACATTTAGTCAAAATATTGTGCCGGATGACATTTACAACAGGGTTACTGATTTCTGCTCATAGAGGAAACAGGCCGCAAAAATGAATGACCTAATTGCTAATGTCACGGACATGAACGGAGGTGTGGTTCAAGGATCGGTCATGGGGCCTTATGTCTTTTCTGTGACTATGTCAAACCTCAAACATTCCTTTGAAGACAGGTCATTCTACTGACGACACGTACTTTGTCATACCTCCGGAGAATTATGATAAAACGACCGAAGAAATGAAAAATATTCAAATTGGGCAAAAAAGAACAACCTCCTCCTTAATGAAGAAGAATCCCAAGAAATCATTTTTCAAAAACAAAGAACAAACACAGAACCACCAACGAAAGAAATCAAGAGCAACATTTACTCAAAAGTTGCAAATGGACGACCATGTGAACAGAATTCCAGAAAATGCAACAAAAAGTATATGCTTGTGATGAAGCTAATTAGAGGTCGTAGAACAATGAAGAGCCTTCTCCCTCAAATATATTCAACAATGGTGATCAACTGGATATTTTACTCTGTACCCAGTTGATGGGGTTCTACCAATGGCAAAGGTGATCGACCAATATACAAGACTCAGAATAATGCATGGTTACTGTAGCAACAAAGAATCCAAGGAAATCGTAGAAAAGGGTGAAGCAAGATTAACAAAATTATGTAGATCCAAGACCACGTTCTTCACCGACTTCTTACACCGGAAAACCAACATCGAAGAAACCTCCGGCCGAAGCAGCATCGACTTCAGAGATCTGCTAATAGTTAACAACAATGAAATTAAATATACGATAGATCAACTTGCCATGCAAAGGATGTGCGGCTGGTAGGATTCGAACCTACGAACAAGGTTAACTAGACCTGTGTTCTAACAAACTGAGCTACGAGCCACTTACGCGACTGTTTCAGTCGGTGTATGTGAAAAGTACTATCAGTCGCATGATCCAAGGAGACTTCCTACTACAGTAGAACCTCCATATTACGGACACCGTCGGGACTGCGCCTTAGTGTCCGCATTTTAGAGGTGTCCGCAATATGGAGTTATCGGTGATGATACGAACATTATTCGGGACTGAGCTTAACTGTCCGTAATACGGAGGTGTCCGCTGTAAAGAATGTCCGCAATAGGAGGTTCCACTGTACTTTAATAACTTACATTCACTTTTCTTGTCTCTTCGCTTTAAACGCCATGCATTTGCATCTGTCATTCCGTAATGGAACTTGTTTTATTACTCGATTACATAAACTTTGTCAAATTAAAAGTCTGTCTCCTCCGATTCTTAACCTTTCAAAATTATTTTGGTATGATTCTATTGCTGACAAATCATCAGACGGGTTACACTTTCTATTACCAAATTCGGGTCATTTCGTATTGAAGTTCTTATCAATTTTAAATAAATTATTTTCGAAGTGCCATCAATCGCTCTCCGATATGATAGAACGTAAAATACACAATTGTTCCCAATTTTGGCAGTTAACTGATTTAGCCATTAATTAAGTTTCTGAACCAGGCAATCCAAGCAGATCATTTAAATTTATGGACATGCATTTGACGATCATCCACTGCAAAGAACGATGTGGCATACTTTTTGATTTTTGTTCTGAAGATATCATAAACAACATGCAATACAGGGATAAGATTTTCAGAAACTTGAAACGCCCCAATTTTTTTATTTAAAAATTATTTTAAATTCAAAATGAATGTACTAATTATTTGTGTTGGGCTGGGGAAACCATCAACCATGCGGCCACGTCAACATTTCTTGTCTCAATAACTCATCCAAAGAGCGAACACACATAAGTTAAAAAATATGCTATACTTAACAGCTTATGCTCGTTTACGTATGCTACTCGTACATAGGATAGGACCCTCCTTGCTAAAATGGTGTGCTGATGCTTCATAGGCGCCCTTCTGCCTCTAAGGCACTGGAGTATCTAATTCCCGCTCTGCAGTCTCGTCAAAGGCGTCTTCAGCGTGTCAACAGACTCCCTCGACAGACTGGTAGCCTCCATGATCAATCATCCTCTTAGGTTCCGAATTCGATGTGTGCTTCTAATTTATGGGCACGCTCCGAATATTTATAGGTGCAGTCGTTTCTCATGTTTGCTCCTCTACATCATAATAGCATGCTCACAGGCGCTCTTAGATGCAAACATGCACTTGTTTGCCTTTAACTTCTACATTAGAAGTTGAAATACATCGTTCGGCCATTAATTGTGATTAAGTGAACCAAGGAGATCTTGATCTTATATATATATTTGCAAGCGCATTGCAATTTTACGCAATTGTGTACTTTCTGAAGAATACCTAAGTATAAGAAGGGCCTATGAAGTATGAAGGTTGAATTCCATCGCATATAAAAGAGCAAATTTTATTGATTCTTCCTTAACACAAAAAAGATAAATAAATTATTTACCTTTTACTTTGCTTTATTGCGGAAGAAAGGGCTGCTAGGCCAATCATTAATTTTTGACAACAATTTGCTTCTACTTTCATTGGAGACAAATACGCACTTGACAAAGGTACTTGAAATCGACTATTTCAATTCAAATCTCTTCTAAGCAAAGCAATAAATTAGCAGAAGCAAATTATTTACTCTTGTTAGTCGCAATCAGACTACTGATCACAATTTCGTCGTGCTACCTACCTGATTGTGCATACATTATAAAGTAATGTTTTCAGTGTTTGAACATTGTCGCTGAGGTTGTGTTACGGTTTTCGGATATGGCAAAGATAATGTGTGACCTTGACAACTGACAGAATATTCATTATGTGTATGTGTGTCTAATTGTCTCCGCATGTTATTTCAACTTTGATCTATACAGTCAACTACGGTCTATCACGTAAACCGAAGTAAGAAAGTAAATATGGAAGTGTTATTATCATAGAATCTGTTAGTTTAATGCGTTACTTGAATATTGACAAATTCAGTTACATGTAAGTTACGGTAGGCTGCGTAAGTTGTTAATATGTACAAGCCATCATGTTTCTCAGGTGAATGAGATGTGCTTGTGAATAACTTCGAAATCATTGAATATTTGTCATGATATCACACATGGAATTTCTCTCCGTCAGCATTAGCTAGGTCAATTCATCTATGGTCCCGGTGTACAAATTCCTTGGGTATACTATGGCTTTGTTTGTTATAAACTTTCCACACATAGTGTACTTGAGATGTTTCAGTTATACCCTGGACTATAATTATTTCTAAAATAGTGATTGAATCGGATTACACGTATACTATCTTTTACATTTGCTGCATTACTACATAATGCACTTGTCTTCAAGAATTATGGCATTGCATTTTTCCTATTGCCTAATAAAGGCATGCAATTTTATGTTTATCCTGGACATACCCTGTATTGGTTCAAGTTTGATTGTTTTGAATTCAATTTCTTATACAATTACACTGGTATAATATATTATACAAAAATATATATACGAGTATGAAAAATAACATATCTATATGTAGTTCGTATGTACTGCCTGATTGTGTCATTGCATATGCGATAGTGATTACGACGTTAGCTTAAATCTGCAAATCAGAATTGCACTATCGGTAGAGGACGGTAAGCGAGTTGCTCTTCAGTTGAATTGTGACTCAGTATCATAGCTGCACCGTGCTTCTCATGAAGTGAGGCAAATATACTGAAACTGCAACGTTCTCAAAGTTTCTAGAAATTGTAATTTTTCAACAGCGATGGATGTTGTGTAGGGAGAGCATGAAGAGTCAACACTGAAGCAGTTCGTCAAACTCTAATGGCTTGAGTCTACACTGTTCCCATCCGGCTAGACAGCTACCAGGGTGTGAGTTTGAAGTTTGGGATAACAATTTGGTTTACGCATCTTCGAGTGGAAGATTACTCATTTTGCTTGGCTTGTAAATTGAATTTCAATGTGCTCTACGTTAATGGAACCCTGATGGAAGCACTTTAATTCCGCCGTTACCATATGGATAGAAAAGGCTTACTCATCATCATGTGATGAGCGAGGTCATTTCAGTTACCATTGCATTATGTGTCACTGTTGTATTCAGAAAATGAGTGAACGTAATTATATTTTGATTCCGTTGACTCGGTGTTCTCACATGAGTTTGTATTGATGCAGAACATCATCGATATAGACACATGCGGCAAGTCTTTGGAAAGACGGACTTGTGCATTTATTATTTGACAATGTAGTTACATATTGGTTTTAGCAAACCACGCAAGTAGTTACAGCAGGTGATTTTGCGCATTTAGTGGATGCGGGTATGTGGATGAAACCCTTATTGGTCAATGATACAAGTTTCAGGCTGTCCTTGTGTTGATAGAGCTGTTCATCATTATATTATGATCCTAAATAGTGCATGAAATGTGCATCCGGAGTGATGTCACTAATTTAGTTTGCAACATAACTTTTCGAAGCACTTAATTACATGATAACTGATAACACGTTAATTCTAAATCATATGAACTTAACATTATTATCTCATTGTCACTTGCTATGATGTGAAATGATAATAAAGATGAATAGAATAATTCGGATATGGAAAACTTTCCTCAAAATCGGGAACATGAATTCCTTCCTGTTTAGACCTGAAATGAATGGCTACTGATATGCATTATTTCATTTAATGCAGATGGCTCAATCCGGTGATGATTTTCTCAAGGCATCTCCGCTCAGTTCGTAGCTAAAAATTCATTTAATCTGCCATGTGTTAGCTCTCTGTTTGACCGATAATTCATCATGAAGCCTAAAGGGTGGATGTCCAGGAATAATCTGTGCTCTACATCAATGTTTCGTGAATATCATATTTAAGTTGTGTGCTGCGTTAGTCAAGTTGTTATTGTCACATCTGCAGCTATTGATGACGCACGTGTACGCCTGCGTTTCTCGATCATTTCATTGAAGTTATGTGAGTGACACAACAGTATGGTAACGTGATGATTTCATTCCGGCTTAATACCACGCTGTCTCTGAAATGGTCATCATATTGCGACTGCGTGCACATTGCACGTTTAGATCGTCAACTGCAATATAAGCTAGGCATATCTTTCAAATGATGAATGAGTAATCTTTTCGACAACAACAATTGTTGATAGCGAATTTTCTCAATGATTGTTATGGGCTTTTAGGGAATTAATATCGATCACTTCGTATGCTATACATTGATAATGTAACAGAAAAGCACACCTTTACTGTATAGAATTCAAGATAAGGAGACGCATGAGTAATAATAGCACTTGATAAACTGAGTACCTCTGAGTATGATATGTGTTTTAAATGTTTTCTAGGAAGATTCAGAGGGTTTCAGTCTATTGTGATTGTTTACTCTGTGACTCATCCATCATGCATAGTGTACTATCTCAATAACTTTCGACGCATGCAATGCCTTAAAGAAAAATTACCAGTGAAAGTAAAGCAAAATAATAATGAGGAATGGAAAATCAGGCCATATAGTAACTAGACAACGTCAAGAGTTGAGAATCTTCCAGATTTTTTTCAACTCATTTGGATTGGGTCATTCTCGTGATTCATCGAAAAAATGATATGATAGCAACTTCGAATGTGAGAGACAGTATGGGATTTTTAAGCTGTAATATTATGACTGGCCACTTAGACGGGAATTAAATGACAATGAATTTTTGATGCCTGAATGAAATACATGTAATTATGACTTTTGGGCCCTATTCCAGGCGATAGGCGTGATAATCAGCCTGAATAATTCGATTAAAATGATGTGATTAATATGAGAATGATAATAAGAGTGCAATATATAAACAAAAGCTTCGATGCATGTCAGATGTGTCCAACCATCCGATCATAACTCTAAATAACAGATAATGAGGATCTGTGTATTTTTCATTCGCATTTGAAGACAACTTTCAAATGCAGATGCCCATGAGTGATCATTTAATTCCACAAGTAATAGGCAGCAGAAAGTGAACATTCTTTGATTTTTCATGCGTGAAGATAGTTGCAAGCTTTAACTCGCCTATCGTCTACCGTCTTAATAGAAATGTTTGATGTGAGCAAATCACACGAAAGTAAATGCTAGGTATTATCGCAATAATTGGTCCATCGCTGATGACAATAGAATAACTTCTGTCGTAATTCTTCCCAACACAGTAGATTGGATTCAAAATATACTCATTGACATAATTAGTGAAACAAACTATCATTGGCTTGAATTGAAGTTTGTTTCATTTTTTTCTCAGGTATGATGCATTATCTCGCTTTCTATGTATTACCATTCAACACATTAGAGAATGGAGAAAGATCTATGGTGGTCAAATTTCAAATTTTGATATCGATACAACTGTCACAATTGCTTTTACAAATTGAAGATAAACGTGAGCTGAAATCCAGCTTTTGTAAAATAAAATGGCACACGAACAGTTTACCAGAGGCATGGCTATTGGAATGATTCGTTGTGGTAGAAGTTGTGCGAGTGTTGCCGAAGAGCTGCAACTATCGAGAGTCGTTGTTTGGAGGTGGTGGTGTCGATGGAAAGCAGGAGATGTTAAAAAGAAGAAGGGATCTGGTCGACCAAGAAAGTCTGCAGGAAGGACAGACGCACGTCTAGTTTTAGCTGCAAAGAGGAATAGATTTGTGTCAGTCCCAAAGCTAGTCGTACACTGGAAGAGCGCCTCAAATATAGACTGTAGCGTTCGAACAGCTTACCGAAGATTGCGAGAAGCTGGAATTCAATCGCGACGACCAGCTGTCCTAATTCCATTGAGTTTTGAGCACCGCAGAACACGAGTTGCCTGGTGTGATGCTCATCGCTCATGGAATGATCATCACTGGCAGAAAGTCTTGTGGACCGATGAATCGAGATTCACTCTGGATTTCAATGACGGTCGTGTCAGAGTGCATCGTCTTCCAGGTGAACGCTCTGCCCCATGCTGTATTAAAGAACACGACAGACATGGTGGTGGAAGTGTTATGCTGTGGGGTGGCATTTGGCATGGCGGACGAACGACAGCAGTCATCATCAAAGGTACGTTGACTGGAGAGAGGTATCTCAATGAAATTGTGCTTCCTGTTGTTGCCACAGTGGTCAGGGTGGAGGATCTCGTCTTCCAAGACGACAACGCAAGACCACATCGCTCCTCGGCTGTCATTGCCACTGTTAGGAGATTGAACATTCAAACCCTTGACTGGCCTGCACGCTCACCTGACTTGTCACCCATTGAACAAGTCTGGGACGAGCTTGGGCGGCGAGTGAGAGACCGCTATTCACTTCCACCAGTGTCCCTGAAGATTCTCTCTGAAAGACTGACAGAGCAGTGGCTTCTCCTTGAAACATCATTCATTCAGAAACTTTGTGGATACATGCCATCTCGGATTACTGAATGTATTGGAGCTAGAGGGGGGCACACGCGCTATTAAAGTTGAATCTGCTACGTGCGTTGTTTTTCTGTGCTAGCGACTTGGTGGAGATTGTGACTAAATTATCAAGGTATCATACATACATGTATATATACCAGTCAAAAATGAAAGAAGTTAAAGAAGTAAATGTTTCAAAAATTTTGTCAATGAGTATATATTTTTCTCATATTTTGACACGACCGTGTATCAAGCGTCTTCAAGCCTTATGACTTCGAAGAATATCTGGCAGTGTAAATGCTGGGAATGGTGATGAGTTATCACTGGTTGTACCGGTGGTAGATATTTGCTTTTTCCCTTGTCGCTGTAAGCACTATGCTGTGTGCAGTCACTAGTAATTCCAACTGACTTCCAAACTGTTTGACATAACTCTCTTGCATGGAGATTTCTCACGTATAGGTAGTGGTAGGTTAAGTGTGATGGAAATACAGTTGTAAACTTTTGCCAATATTAGTCCATTTCGGTGAATTTCATAGCTGTGCTAAACTTGGCTTGTGAAGACTGAATTTCGGATAGGTTGCTTTTCTTTAATAATTCATCAAAATTCTCATCGATAAACGGAATCTAACTTCGCATTGCTTAACGTGATTATCAGAGGTGGAAAATATCAGGTAATACAATAATCATCGTCAATCATACTTCATACTTTCATTTATACTTCTCTTATCAGACGTGTCAGTGGTTGGCATCACTAGCGTTTGCACACATTGTACTGTTTATACATTCATAGTACCAATTCTGTTTGTCAAGTTGCTGATCACATGCGATAAAATGAAAAAGCATGAGAAGTCTCCTTCTGACTCTTTAGATTGATTTTTGCGTCAGATGATCACATGACTATAATGGCTGTGTCCCGATTTAAAATCCTTGTCTATGCTAATATTTTCAATAGCATCTATTGCAGTTGATCTTCAGTCGATGATATGAGTGTTTTTCATGCGCTCAATTCATTTACATTCACATAGTTTCAATTCAACAAGTGAAATCTGATCATTCATGAAAAATGTAGAACTTTTCAGATATTTTCAACCGAATTTCGAATCTTTGCAGTTGAGCTTGCGATGATAATGGATCGCTTATATGGTGGCGTTTGCTATGCTGGAATAGATACTGATCCAGAATTGAAGTATCCGAAAGGAGCTGGTCGTGTTGCATTCTCAAATCAACAGTCTTATATCGCCGCAATCAGTGCACGATTCGTTCAACTCCAACACAATGACATCGATAAGCGAGTAAGCAAACAAACTGTGTATTTTCACATTTCTTTTCATAATTGTTCGCTTAACGTAAGGTGATGGTATTGAGCGCTTGGAAGTTGTGGCTGTGAGCTGTGCGCCGTGCAGCAGTGCACCAGTTCACCGGTTGTTTCTACTTGCACAAGTTCTTTGGCCAGTACACCGAGAGTGCGAATTTCGACTAATTTGATATTTTGCTGTGTTATTTTAATTATTGAATTCATGCTATATTACCTTTTGTCACAGCAAATATGGAGAGAAAAATATTTAAGAACCGCTCCCGCATCTGCAGAATTTTGAAATCTCATAGCGAATTTCTAATAGCAGTACTGTATTCCCTAACACATGTCATTCGGCATTACATAACCACAAATCGTTGTATAATAATGACTTGAACCGTCATTTATGAAGGCATGTCGATTACCCAGTTGCCACTTTCAGTAGCGTACGCTCTCCTTCAGTTTCCCTAGCACTTTCTTTTAGCCTAATTTGCATTTGATCCGATGCATTAACACTTATACACGTAATGAAGTCAGATCCTACCTTCCAGATTTTAAGGACTATACGCAGCTATCTACAACGCGATAGCGCGAAGCATCTTATTTTTCGACCATGCGCTTATAAGTGCTTCAGTGTGACTTCATTAAATTTTCGGTGCACCGGTGCAAGCAAGTGCGACTAGCTCACAGCCATTTTAGAAATGGAAGTGGTCTTCCTTGACATGAAATCATTATCATCTAAATTTACAAATTAAGTTAATGCCTCGCAGTATCTGAACCAGTCATATTTGAACATCTAATTCAAGCACTTGTCTCAGAAATATGCTTTGATGGCTAGGCTAACTTGCCACTGTTTATCTTGATCACTGGGTAGTCCTGACTACTGCTTTCTTGCTGTACTATTCATATGTATTTGTTCATTTGCGTCATTTCCTAAAATTGGATGAAAGTAATCAGTTTGTTCGCAGAAGCGGTAGTAGCTCAGGTTATAGATTAAAATTTTAATAAAGTCCAAGCTTTTATTTAACGGTATGCAGAAAACCGTGGGGAAGGTGAATTGACTTTACGATAACCCAAGATTTACGCAATTTCGCATTCCTATACAGTTGGTTTACATTAAAACAATTGCGTTGAATTTGTTTATAGTATTCCGTCGTTTACATTGTTCTACTGAGGTGAAAATCGATGGATGACTACGTACTTGCATGATAACGCGAGTGCATTGTCAATTACGCATTAGTGATGTACATTAAAGACACTTGTTGGACGTCATGACATCAACAATCTGCGAAATTGCATTCAGCTCGATGCTCATCAACTCAGCTTTCGTCAGTAAAAATTTGTGACACAAGAAGATTGCTGTAATTTCGGCTATTTGTAAGAATTGGGCATATCGATTCTACAATGTCGAATTTCAAAAATAGGGTGAAAGTGAGAATGTCAATTTAGATACCATCATATATTTAATGTATAGTTTCATATGCATCATCATCTGCGCAGTTGATGTCATGTTCCCTTCAATTTTCGGCTGATTCTACGATATTGAAAATTTACGTTGCACTGAATATGAAAATGATAATTGCTTCAGCTCAGGGATGACCATTGACTGTTGTCTTTTCTACAACTCGTATCATAGACCTGGATTCCCGGGCGTATCCGTGATCATTTAATTCAGATTCATCTATCATTACAATTGGATCATTACACGGGAATTTTCGATTGCATTGTGAAATTTCGAATAACGACGTTTCGAAAGAGTCCTAAACTACCTTGCAATGAAATAATTAGAAAATGATTTCGTAATCCTAATACACAACAAACAGTCGGCAAAAGTGAATGTTTCCAATCTTTGTACTTAGATGGTTTCACGATGCTGCTTCAGCAAAATCTGCTATGATTCTAAATGAAATTTATTACATTACTGTTTGTGAACACATTTTCAATGTCTTAATTTTATCTGTCTCTTTCGGAAATCAGTGTTCCCATTCTCTGCGGAAATTCCGCAGTTGCGGAAATTCGGAAAATCCTGCGGAAAATCAGAGGGAAATGTTTCTGCTGCGGAAATTTTTTAGACAGTGAACACAGTGGCAAATGAAACGAAGAATTGTTTGAAAATTATTCCACAATTAATTCAACAAGCTAAATCAAACTAATTTTGCTTCTCTCGCATCCAATTTTCACTCTGTGAACCGACTGTTCCGTTCAATATCGTACTGTAGGCCCTATATCAATATATGGACTATACCAGGCAGCCTATCTTAGTTTGTTGAAGAATGTCAATGTCAATTCCTCCTGTTTGATGCGGATGGGAATGTCTGAGATTATAATTGGTATTATTCCAAGTACCATGCAACATGTACTTCAATTCTTCTTGCTTCAGATACCGGTACCACTATCTATCCATGCATACATGTGGCAGATCAGATGAATCTTTCATTTTGCTCTAGTCGATCATTTTCAATTTAACTATCACAGGAGGTTGGCAGCTATATAAACTAAATCGGACGAACGATAACTGCATTCCGTGGTTTCCCATTCCATGAACTTGACTTTCATAATGAAATCAATAATATATGCATGACAGTATCTATACTACATGTATTGTATTATGGACACTTGTATTGGAAATTTAGAATAGCAAATCCCTTCGATATCCACTTCTTGGTAAATTAGCGGTGGGTTGTTTGTCGATTCCGTTGGGTAAATCTGCAGTCGAAAGAACATTTTTGATACTTTCAGATGTCATGACGAAAAAACGCAACATGTATATAATGCGATCACATAAGGTTTTGTGCGCCCATGTAGCTTGCTTAGCTTTCTCAGATTATCAACAGTATCAATCGAGTCAATTTTGACAATCAAGGGTTACCTTCTTGCCACCGGCATGGAATGTCACAATTTTGAAATCTGTGAGGATTTGATCAAAGCCGCAAATGGAGCACATGCTGCCTATGAGAAAAGATTGAATCTTGCAAGAGAGGAGGAAAATGCAAGAAGGGAAATCGAAAAGAAGCAAATCATTGAAAACAGATAGCGGAGGAATTGGAGAAGTCAATAAACTAGAAGAACTAAAATCAAAACAGAGCGAATTACTGAAACGGAAAGAAAATTTAGTAGAGAATGAGGAGGAAATGAACTAGATGCTGAAGGCATACCAGTAGAAATTGCAGGCAATCAAAACAAAAAGAAAGGCCATTGTGACACAAGAAAATGAATTTAATTACAAGAAATAGATAAATGACCAAGAGACTGCGAAAGCGATTTCAAATGACATCAAGAACTCTTTTGATAAATAACAAAAAAATAATTCCATTGAAGTAAAATTCTGTTTTATAATTGAAGAATAATTGGTTCGAATAATTCTATTATTATTAAGCTAAGTTAGAGCTATATGAAATAACCAAATTTTTGGCTGCTCAGTCTGCATCAGGTAGGCTCCTATGTAATAATTCACTGCCATCCAAGTCGAATGTATTCCTTGACGACTGATCTCTACGATTTTACCTTTTTGCTGCAAAAATTCATCTCGTGGAAATATATTTAATAGCCACTATATATGTAAGATAACCTTCGGTTATGAAATTTTACATAGTGGTACTAGTCTTGATTTCATGCGATAAAATTGATTTTAACTCAAACAGAATTTAGTAAGCATCAAAAAACGTAATTCTACGATGAAATAACTGCTCCGGTATGGTCACGAAATATGCCAAAAGTTATTGCCATTTTCTTTGAAATCATTGCAACATGGACTTTTGAACTATTGGTGAGAAGCTGGGTGAGAAACAACGAGTTGAAAATGAGAATAACCCTAATATCGTGAAACTAACAACAACTTGAAGTGCTAACACTAACAACAATCATGAAGCAGGCTGACTGATCATGAACACATGGGCATTGGGCATGTAGCTAACTCGTTAACTAACTCGTTATGAGATTTGATGGATTTTTCGTCAAAATTAGACTGCGGAAATTTTTTGCAGCTGCGGAGGAAATACCAAACACTGGAATGGGAACACTGTCGGAAATAGAACTACCGTATTCATGACTTTTGCAGTCATTGACTATCAAAACGGCAGTAGAAGTTTCAAATTCATCACTAACTGCAGTGAAAACTTGGATAAAAGTCCATGGTTAAAATTGAATCGAATATTTTGATAATGAAAATATAATGATATAATTGAAAATGAAAATAATGATTGCTTTCATCTTTGACACTGATTTATGCCGAGTTGTTCGTAGAGAGCAGCCAGTCATCAGCGAAAGCAACATGCACACAACGATCTTGCACGAGCATGATATGAACAATAAGTAGGTGGGTGTCACAAATGGACTTCTTGATTTATCATTGGGATGAGGAAGCGACAATGCTCTACCGTAGGTTGTCTATTATTTGATAAGGAGACTTAAGAAATTATTCCTATCGAGTATTAGAAAGGCACTTATCCTCAGTTGTACGAGCATCAGGATAAAATATGCGTATAAATATTTGATTTAGCTCTTAAGTCTGACGATCTGTAGCGAAAGTTCGATCAGTTCGTTCCTTAAATCCGTAGAGTTGTACCTCACAACTTGTGAAAAGCATCTATAGTCTAATTTCATGCTGACTTGAGCTATGAAATTAAAGATTAAGCTTCTAGTATGATGTCTGTATTCATTGCGTAAAAAAAATACAACCAAAGATAATGTTAGTCATATGGCGTGAATCCACATAAAATATATTGAAAGCCATAATCATTTTTAAAGCCTTAGTTGCGACCCTACGATAAAAGTTCAGATGTTTGAAATGGGAACAGTTAAAGAAGGCTAAACATTATCTTGTATCATAATCGCGTCATAATAAACATGAACAATTTATTCATTTTAATTGCACATGGCTGTTCTGTAAACAATGTTGTAATGCTGTAATCCTTGCAATGCTGCCATGCATCCTGAGGGCTTGCATGATCATCCCAATGCCATTAGTTATCAATTTTCTTGTCTCCAAATGGTCAATGATGCTTCGTTGCCGAAAATATATTTATCTGTTTCTCTTCACTCACGACGCTCATGACGAAATACAAAAGCTACCGTATTTCTTTGATTAATGATCTACGTGATTGAGTGCGTCTTCCATTCGATATCTTACTAAACGGCTTTGTTGGTACTCATTGAAATGTGTGGGTGTGTGTTCCTGCATTATCCTCCAAACTTACATGTAATCTAATTGTGATTTCTTAATCTTTTCAACTTCACCGGCACATTGTCTACAACATAATTGCCATAAATTTTACAATATTGTTAATAAGATAATTTTACTAACAAAGAAAATAATTGCATTTTGAGCACGACAAAGAACAAATAGTCTGCTTTAGTGCAAGTATCATCCAGTGGTCTTAGATTCTTCGCTTCGAATAGCGACCACGATTATGGCCCTACAACGCCTTTTATTCGAAGAAATGCGGTTTGCTCAAAGCGATAGCTGTACTTGCTGCAAGCTTCAAATCGATCTTCTTTTCCAGGTTGAAGTGAAACCATACGTTCTTGACGATCAAATGTGTGATGAATGCCAAGGAAGTCGCTGTCAAGGGAAGTTTGCACCATTTTTCTGTGCGAATGTAATGTGTCTGCAATATTACTGTGAGCAATGCTGGGCGCATATTCATTCACGGCCAGGACGAGAATTTCACAAGCCGCTGGTGAAGGAAGGCGCTGATCGGCCAAGAACCATGAATTTCAGATGGTAAAGCACGTTCAGCATGGCGGTTTTATTGGCAATGGGAGATGAAGATCAAGAAAAAATGATCAAGTCAACTATGACAGCATAAGAGTGCGATTTGTGCGAGTATTCATATTCAGCTTTGTTTATTTTCTTTGATTTTTATGAGTTTTTATTCGGGGCACGTTCAAGTGTTGAAAGTCGGAGGTCTCCGAATCAGATGAAGCTTTCTATCTGTGATGATGATTTGAGACTGAGTATCATTATTAATTTCATATATAGCATTGCAGATGATTAAGTTGCTAAAGTGAACGCAGAATCTGAAGATTTGAACTAGTGATTGAATTTGTTCCATTGATTTGAGGTAAAGACATATCATTTAGTAATAGTGAGTTATAAAGATGATACCAAAGTTCAATTCTTCATGATTCTATCATTCAGTGAGCCTCCTTGTTTTGTGCCTCTCACTTATTATCATCTTACAATTCAAAGCTTGTCTTGTGATGTGCGTTTGTGTGTACGTTGTTGTAAGTATGATTATCTGTCACAGAGATTCCTGGACGGACGGTAGGAATAACACCCTTCTCCCTTCGAATCGAGCAATCCCACAGTATCTACCAGTCACTTTCTTCATTCTGTTTGTATTGAAGTAGTATATAAACCGTCTCATGATTGAAGATCACTATCATCGTAACTATGGATTAGGAGTCTCTCATACGTATCATTTGAATTGTCCAATGTGACCATAAAGTATATGCTGGATCCGTGACTTCTGAACTACACATTTATGAATGTTCCTTTAGCAGCAATCATATTGATTATTTCCCTTCCTACTACATTGTCTTATAAATTGGGAGGTTTGTACGGCGCTTACGATGCCTATTTTCCTACTTCTTACAGCTTAGTTGTAATTTTTATTTATTTTATTCTAATGGCGAGTTGCAAGTGAACTGTATCTTCCTCCCCAATGGTGGGAGCTAAGTTTCTCAATTGAGATGAATTGCTTCAAAGCCTTATCATGTACGACTTGTCGTACGCTATTTCAGCTTTTATTGATGCGCCCAAGCTAATGTCGCATGTTGATGAAGTTTTTTTAAGTCATTGAATTACTTGGGGTAATTTGGAATTTGTATTTACTAAAACTCAACGCAAGTTGATATTTATCAATTGTTTTCAGCGATTTACTAATTGACACGTATCTTACTGATGTATCCTGAAGTGATTTCTTTCAGTCATTGTCGGCACTAGTTTTCTATGGTGATTTTGTTTTTTCTACCTTTGTTAGTTCGGTTTGTTAGTTTCGTTTCTATAACTGTAAAGATACACTATTTATTATATTTATCAAGTTGTCTGTCAGTGCGCGGGTCAAGTGATATGTAGCGTCCGCTGATTTGGCGCGTGACATTTGTTTTAGTGCTGAAGAGAAGCCCAAGTCTCAGGTATGAGGCTGAGGATGATTTTGATTCTTATGATTTCCTGCCAACGTTTTGTCATATGGTTTCTCTGTAATAGTTCAGCGCACTACAGATCGACGTCGCTACGCATGATACAAATTTTGACGCTGTTGTACAGAGGCACGTATAATAAGCATTTTATGCATTTCCATATTTTCTACATGTTTGTGTGACCTTCTAGTATAATTGATAATGTACATCTCCATTTCAAGATGTACACCTCCATGTATTAAACGTTTTTGTGCTCCTTAATTTATTGCTTTTTTCAATTGTGATCCCCACTTCGCATCACCAGGATTTATCATTGAGTGCAAAGAAATATTTCTCTTGTGGTTCTTATCAGCATAAGAAATTCCTCTATAAGCATGTAATTAGCACTTCTCAGCAGTTATCCGATCCATCTTTGAAATTCTTCTCACGCTTTCTTCTCGTTTCTTACTTTTGTCATAATGTTTGTACGTAGATTTACTCGGAGTTGCAAATTGTTAACGCTCCGTCGAATTGTATTCTATCACTTGCAACTATGTTGCGCAACCACTCGACAAACCTACATCATAATCATTCTGTAATCTTCTGAATGAGCTGTTTCTATTTAAATTTGTATGTATATTATATATGAATATTTATCTGTCCCTAAATGTTTTGCAATTTTGCCTGTACAATGAATGTGTGTAATGTTACTGAGGTATCAGATGATAGTAGCCATCAATATTTGCGGTATTAAGTTTTGTTACATTCAGTTTCTATCGATTATTGAGTGTGTATGTGTGTATTCATTATTGATGAGGTGTGCCCTTGGCATGCATCAACTGACACGTTACTTGGATGCCTACCTCAAGAATTCTTTTCTTAATTGAATAGATCTGTGAACGAACTCTATAAAAGATGCATGTATAAAATGATACATTAGGGTTGTCACTTTTCCTGAATTTGTGAGCGAGTTCTCAGAAAGTGTCGTGCCAGGCATTGTATGATTGGTGTACAGTCACTCTATCGTTTTGCAAATTCATGGTAAATGCTACTGCTGCTGATGCCAAATTTAAGTCGCCATTGCCTCCCGCTACTGCTTTCTTCGTCGTTGTAGTATTGAACATTCTTCCAACTTCCTACCTGCAATGTTTATATTGCTGCATGAGCAATAATATTTAACTGTGTGTGACGAAAGAAGCTAATCAGCTCTTAAACTGAATGTATTGATTATGTTTATAATCATTTTTTCTGTTAGTGTTTTTGTGAGCGTCAAAACTCATCTCCATAACATTAGTCAATCATCAACACGGAATATTAACTTTTTAATCAACTGTTTAGTATCCCATCATTAATGCTCGCTCAATTATGATAACAAACATTCACACACGTACATGCAAACGCATACTCGCATTGTTGATTTTCGTATATTCTTCGATGTCATTAATAAACACGCACAGTCATTATTTATATATACACAGCGTGCTAATCATTGTTAGCCGAACCTCCCAATGTGATAGTAACTTCGTACTGGTTTTATACATGGGTGAACGGACGACAATTATCTTTGCATGATTTTCCTAATTTTTTATAGCTTGATTGTTTTGTATGGTTTAGAAGTTTAATTATTCTTTTCATTCACATTCACCCTTTATTATCTTATCCTTACAAATTTATAGATCAGTCAATGAATGGAGTTCCAATAAAACTGAGCAAAGTATTCCCCACTCTTTTCAGATAAGACTAGTCACTAATCCTGATGTTAAGCGGACGCAGCTGTCCGTCTGCTTAATTGATATATCTATGATCACTCATTTTCTATTGGAATTCTATTCTAATGTTGTCCTCCTTGATCTTTCCTTTGTATGATGTACCCAAACTCGGTAAATTGTATTTTTATGGTTCTTTGTGATACATATTTGGTTCATGTTGGCAGATACCTGGATGCATAAGATGAGAAGGAAGGTTTGTCGCCTTGTGTGCAGCTGAAATATTTTTCAGCTAAATTGACTCAAACACGGAAACCTACTTGTCCAAGTACACGAGTGTGTGCCAGTGAAAACTTTTGAGAGTTGATGCTCATCGCGGAAACGTACTCTATACTTCCAACATGTCGTTCTACTTTGTGTGAACATTGCAGTGACTGTTTTCTTACATACTGACTACAGGAATATCCTTTTTGCTTAGTCCTCACTCCTGTCAGAACGAACGCATTCTCACTTTAACTCTCATGATATTTACTGGTTCTGCTTGTGGAGTAACCCTTCAATTGCGGTTACAATGTTCTAGTATTGATTGTATTCGTGTAGGTTTTCGAATTATGTTGCTTCTGATATTTTGTTCGCATGTTTGTATTAATTTATTTGCATGCACCATTATGGATTATATTTGATAACAAAGAAATGCTTCAGAAAGAGAACAAACCTTTCGATCATATTTTTCAATTGAACATTTTACACCCAATCTCGACTGACGGTTCCCTAATTGTTCTAGCTGCGACGTAATAAAGAAGACACATGTGAAAATTGCTGCCCTTATTACACGCAGAAATGATTAAGCGCATTTAACCTTTTATATTTTGATAATTTTTACTCCTAGAATCTGCTAAATGTTCTCGCCACAAATCGGTGACTCAATTTCATCTATCATGCAAGTTGGATACCCATACATGGTGGTCACCCATTTATGATTCTTTGGCACTCAACGATCTATCAACACCGCCTCTGCCGTTGCTGAAATGTTTTATAAACGAAACTTCTCCTTCCTAAAGCATCAATCAGTCAAAAAAGAAGACAACTGACTGTAATGGAATTTTAATTCATTAGTGGATTTCGCGTCATTAATGATATGTGATAGACTTCTCACCTCACATTATCACTACTGGACGTATATGTAACCTTTGTTTGACGAATATTACTATTGAGACTAATAGCGAAGTTAATATTGTTGTGCAATGTTTCTTTTCATACGATACAATTTGATAATATTAGGTGTTTGGATTCTGTTTTTATTTTTATCGACATTTTGTATGGTGTTCCTATATAATTTCAACTCATACAAAAAATATCCAGATTATAAAAAAGATAAATCTAATCCCTCTCTTCCTCTCCCGCGTAGGTTCATTCATCGGATTTCATGAATGGCGTAATGATAGCATAAAGCGTCACGTATCTTTGTTTCTTTTGTCGATATTTATACATTCTCTATATACATATTGTAAGAATTATTAGTATATCTGAACTTCCGTGTGTTTTTATTGTTTTGCTGATTCTTTTTTCTGTTATCACCTCTCACCCCACGTCAATGATAGAGGAATTATTATTTTTAAAGCAACCTACTTTATATATGACTTTCTTGTTATGTTCATTGCAGTTATGTATTATATTCTCATAAAATTCAAAACATGTCAATTTTTGCGTGTACCCTTTTCAGTCGGTCAAGCCATTCATTGTTCTCCCTATATTTATTAGTCAACACTTCTTTCCTGTTTTCTCAGATGGATGTTGAGTGGGTCTGTAATGGACTCACTTCGAAAACGTTATCCCATTGTCACTTGAAGCAAAAAACTTCAGATGTAGTTAGACTGCTTAACTGAAGATGTGATTCGAGTGTATGGACTATTGACGCCGGCTTTCATGCTTTTTTGTGAGGAGGACCCTCCTTTTTTCCATCGACTCCACTTCAGCATCTCCGCACTTTGATGTTCTGTTTTTCTATTTGGTAAATGAATGTAACGATATTTTTTCACTATAGAAATCTGGAATTTTCCTTGGCTGCTGCATCTGATGTGATTGAACTTTTCCACTCATGTTTCATCAGTCAAATATTGAAGCATGCTTCGTACTCTTTTGATTCTCAGAGAGTTATGAGTGTATCTATAAGCTTTCTATTTACTGTTGATTCTGTCGGTAATAATTATTCTTCATAATTCTTTTATAAAGTCAGTTTAAACTTTACTTTATGGAATGCATCGTTATGGTATACTTTTGAGAGTATTTGTGGTGCTTGCTGCGAAAATTATTTAGATAAAGTTTGTTTAATATTCTCACCTTTACTTCAGTATACATTTTCATCGAAAATCGAACTTCATCACTGATTTCTAGTTTATAAATATTGAGTCCTCCATTGATTTATCGAATTTACTGTTTTCTGTAACGATAGAAGTAATGTTTGTTTTCGATACATTAAAGCAAAATTATAAGATACAAGTAATCTTTCTATTTGCTCATGTTGTGGATTTGTTGTGAGGTGCTTCCCACAGATCGGACACAGGCGCGGAATACTCCATCGCTCAGATTGCCGCTGAGAGACTCAGAGGGACATAGTTTTTCTGCTTCAGCGCCTTCTATAGATTTATAAGTTTAGTAAAGAAAACTGGAGAAAAGTATCTTCTTACGAAAATCTTTCTGAAATTTACTTCCTCTTTGCATTTTCATTCATAATGCAGATTCATTCTTTATATAGTTAGGATTTGCAAACAGTGATGTAATTCGTGACGAATATAACATATCGTCATAATTTGATTTATGCATGAGTGAGGTCATCTGTGTGTATTACCGTTTACAAGGCTCTTTGAGTTTTTTACCAAAATTCTGTGTTTTCCACGATTTGTCTACTATTACCATAATGCGCTTGTATTGCGTAATGTTTAGTATATGAAACTTTGGTATATTGAAATTGTGATTTTTGTAGAATTTTATTATTACGAAAGCTTTTGTTGGTTTTATTTTGTATGGAAAAGCTAATTCATATCGTAATAGTTGTAAAGAAAAACGTAAAAAATTCACTTCACCTTTTAATCTCTTCCCTTTGTTATGAAAGAAAATTGTTGGAGATCGATTAGAAGTCTGATTTGTTTTTTCACTGATAGCCTGCGAATTTTATGTGCGTTTGTGAGATTATTCGATTGCTGTCATGAGTGCATTTGTTTGATTGTGTGTGCGTCTGTGCTGACTACTTCGAGAGACACCAAGATGTAAACAGCGTCTTCAAGCTTCGGCTATTTCAGCTAGCTCTTGCCTGTTTATATTATTATTTATTATTGCGTATGATCTGTCTAACAGTCAAAAGTCCTACCGAATCACTCTGTAGCTCATTCGGTACGTATTCATTGAAGAGGTTATTGGCGATGACTTACCCACTGTTTTGTTCGCCATAGATGAAGCTAAACGAACATATTGTTCGTGATCTCGCCTTTGAAAGTATTGTCTATCGCAGTGGGTTTTATTTATTATTTGCTATCATCCCTGTCATATACCATTGTCGCTTTGCTATACACTTTGTATTGTCGAGTGTTTTACAGTATGGAGTAAACTTGAGGATTATATTATTTTTGTTAGATTTTCCTATGGTTCTACAAAACTTCATAATTCTTTATTACCACTGTTGCGTCTGTATTATATAGCCTCTACAATTTAATTGTAATTTCAAGTTTTGTCATAGCCTGGCTTCGTAAACTGTTTTCTCTGGAATGTTTGGTAAATGTTGCGATATATTTTTTTGTGATGTGATAAGTTATTTATCTTGTGTGCTGTGTTGTGGTCTCAATCGAAGATCTTTGTTGAATACGTGGTTTTACACCAAAGAGTAAACATATGCACGATTTGATTTAGTTTGACAAGTATTCAACAGCATGCTGGTGAAGGCGTTTGGAATAGCCTTGGTGTTCTTGGGTTGTAGTCCTGTTTAACTACAGTCCAATCTTATCGCATATTGACGTTGTCACTTTATTTGAAAAGTGATAATACAGTTATCGATTAAATGTCACCAAAATTTTACCTCTAATAAAACTTGTGGTGAAATATTTGAAATTTTCTTATCTGATGACTGGAAAGTATGGATTTGTATGTTTGTACTGTTGTTATGATTGTTTGAAAATTATATCATTTTGTATGTCATATTGATGGGTGACTGATGGGGATAAATTATATGTTATTTACTCACGAAATGGGCGTTAATCAACTTCGACTTTAATGTTAATTGATGAACGCAAGTCTCGTCTTAGATTTTGTCGTGAGGTGTTCAGGGAATGAGCACGAATAACTGTTAAATTTGTCTTGTGAAATTTCGTTGATGTACCATCATTGGCTTTGCAACTGAATGGGTGTTATTTTGAATTCACATGAAACTGTGTAGGCTACAAGACTGTTTAGTCTGATGACGCAAATTTACCTCCAACCTCGGTTAATAGATGTATTGTATCAGAACAAATTTATTACATGATTTCATTTCTGATGTTCGTTTTTATTCGAAATATAAAGTGGCTAGTGTGGTTCCTACATGCATATGACTCCAGTTGTTGAGTTTTGAATATCCGCATTTACGTCAGCACCATCTGACTTCAGTCACATGACAGGAAATTTATTGACTGGATTGCGATGTAGATTGTTATTCCGAAAAGTATTTGTCAGGATACAACTACCTACTTATGAATTAAGCAGGTAGGGAATGGACTTAGTGGAATTTAAGGATTGATTGTGCAATTTTTGGCATCTGAATTTTAAAGGGTGGACGTTATAATTAAATGTTAATTGACTTTATGACCAGTGGCGGCTCGTGCAGTCCTGCTCATGTGGGGCGCAATACAAACGTCTTCATCTTAGCCCATCATCTACTACGGTCTCTGCTATATTTCATGTACGCCTATGTAAATGCCTGTTTATGACATGATAAGCCTCACTGCAAATATACTACTGTGGTCCTTCATAATCACATTATTTTCGGAAGCCTACTTAAAAACAAAATCATCGCTCGAACACTTCCAAGTTAAGTTAAGAAAGAAAAAATTGAATTTGATATCAGAAACCGGCATCAAATGTAAAAACGACTTCATTTATCATTTTCATTTATTCAAAGATAGAGCAATTCATTAAAAGATATGCAATCTGATTCATTTTCAGTCGACACAGTGAGACACAGTTATGATTGAAAGTGCTTCGCCAGTCCAGTTAAGGCTTGTATACACGCATCAGAATAACATAAGTTTGACCAGAACCTGACTTCCAAACGCACGCGCGGCGTTACCTCATGCCCGTTTTTGGATAAAACATGCATGATTCCCATGCATGATCATACATGATTCATGCCCTGTGGGAACGCATCTTGCTAATATCAACAGATTATCTGGCGAGGTAGCGATTTTGTGGATAATTTTTTTAAAGGTTCATTTTCGTGTAAAAACTATCTCCGCATGTGAAAATGGTCATCATTTATCCAATAACATGTGTAAAATTAAAAAACGACAGGTGGCGAAAAAGTTGCTATAATTAGTTGGTAGATATTTGTTTACTAATGCGAGCTGATTTTTCGCCAACCGGCGAAATCGTGGATATTGTAGCAACTAATTAGTGGTAAGTAGTAATGTTCGTATATTACCTTCACATGAAAATATATTATACTCAGTCTGATCTGATAAAAAGGGATATTTTTTTAATTCACGAAGGCTTACACTAAAAAAAGTATTTATCTTTCATAAATGTCGCAGTAATTACTATGATATTATTCAAATATTTGTCATTGTTGTAAATTATTGATTGTCAAGAGATGTTATGAAAATTGATATATGCGGATTCTCTATATTCTTATCATTATCAAAGAATGATAGTCTGCACTTATTTCTTAGATAGATTAGCCATATGTGGGGGATAGTGAGGAGGTGAGGGAGAGAATAGAGCCTCGTCTGTAAAGGTGGATTACTAAAGAAAATAAGAGAAAGTCAAAAGTAAAAGGTGACATATAGAGCGCGAATTGTCGCCGGCGAACTTCCCCAGCGAATATCCCGCAAATATGACTGAACTTTAGCATGATATTCTGCAGCTGACATTCGCCAGTTTTTCGCAAGATTCGTTCCCACAGGGTGCATGATCATGTATGATTCATGCATGTTTCATACATGATCATGCATGCATTATACATGGCCATGCATGATTTTCATGCATGTTTTATACATGAGACATCCATGTTATATGTATGAGACATGCATGTTATATGTATGAGACATGCATGTTTTGTCAATGAACCCTATCAACCACAAAAGTCGCCCAGCGGTCGCCGCGACAGCCCTCGGCGTCGCCGAAGTCGCCGCCGCCCGTCGACTCCTGGTGGCGGTCGCCTCGACTGTATGTGGGCGACCGTTGCCCGGCGACCGCTGTCAGCAGTTGCCTCGAGTGTCAACGGCGACCTTCATCATATGTCTGGTTTTAGCATTTAACTAGCCTCCATGATGTCAGAAAGGCAATATTCCGGCTTCGCAAAACTGATAAATTGCAAAAATTTCGGCAATCAGCTTCAGAGTTTCTAATTAAGACTCAAATGTAGAATGCTTGTGGAAAAAGATGCTTCTGATGCAGAAATTCGAACGCATTTAATCAAACTAGATCGATGCATTTCCCGCGAGAAAATGAGTCGTGGGTCCCTCGTCAAAAAGTCTTGGGCCACATGAAAAAATTGGGACCAACAAATTTTTCGAAAATGGCTTATTTGGAAGTAAAAATGCATGATCATATCAATTTGTGACCGCTCTCATCGAAAAATGACGTGAAATGTGATGTCTTGAAGTCGAGGTTTGGCCCCCCCCCAATTTTCACGTTTATTTTTTTGACAGGGAGTGGTCGTGAGTCAGCCCTTAAATTCACACGAGCTAATTTTGAAATAGAACGACCCCATAGTTGTCACACACATTGAGCAGCGAATTTGTTGTGATTTCTAAGAAAAACGTATCTCCAATGTTAGTGGACTGGCCCGAAACTGTCATCGATCGGCTGTCTGGCACATCTAGGCAAGTTTTTCCTTGGAATAAATAACCTTAGCTCTCATTTCTCTCAGTGATTTTCGCTACATGATGATGATGCATTCAATCGTGAAATGTTGCGTCAAACATCTTTGGTTGCAATGCTTCATATACATTTGCATGACGCATCGATGACAATCAAAAAAATTGCTCAAAATTCTTGACTTGACCGTGAACTTTATATCATTCTGACCATGATTCTGACTATGCCTGAATTTCACCGCTTGTCAATTTTTTGGTCAATCAAGGTTGCAAGTTGTATTATTGTTCATTCATTAAATTGTGAATGAATGGAAGAATCCTCAATGAGTGTTGCATAATATCTCGGTCGCTTCAAGCCTGTGATACAGTGAGGGAGAGAATTCTATTAATAGAAGAGCGCTTTGTCCAGTCCAGCCCGATAGCAGATAACTTTCTCGTGCGCCTTCGATAGCGCAGCGCAGCGCAATCGGAAGATCACATTTCAACTCGAGGGGTGAAATAGAGGTCATCGCTTCATTTCACAAAAAGAAATAGCGCAGAATAATCTGGAAGTTTCATTCGTGTCTCTACACTGTTAGGCAAAATGGTCCGTATTACAGGTAGGAAAGGGTCCGTATTACGATGGTCCGAAATTATTTTGAGAAAAATTCTGTCACGTGTGTTATTTATTACTGATTAATGCTTGCATACCTGAAAAATTGCTAACAATAAAGTTTAAAGAAAAAAGCAAAGTTGATTTTATCCAATATTGCATGAAATCTTTAGAGGGTCCGTATTCACAATATATGTGAAGGTCCGAAATATGGTCTGCAATATTTCATAGGGTCCGTAGGCCACACTGGTTGACAAAATTGCGGAAAAATTGCAATATATATCCGATAATACAGAAATAGTCCAATTTATAATTTGATGATATAAAACTATTACGATTTATATATAAACTGAAAAATTGCAGTTTCTGAAAGTTATACATATTGCAATAAAATCATGTGAAATGCAAATTATGAAAAGTATTGTAGAGGGCGCTCAAAGAGATCAATGACTTAGAATATGGTTAGAATGTATGAATCAGATTGTCTGTAGGTGCGGTGACTTATTATTTTACGCCCGTATTATAAGACGCATGACATTTCGAGAGGCTCTTACTGACTTAAAATGACTGTATCACTCAACGTCTTTTGGAATTCATTGCAATGCAGTTGTAACATCTCAATGTCAGCTTAATGACGTAAGCAAGTTGACAATGAGTGACATTCAGCGGGTGCTCCATCCATCCACTTCTTCAGCAATAAAGATTCATCAATTATTCTCCTATTACCCACCCCATCAATGTCTTCATTTCTCATTCACATTCATTAACATTAGCATATGGAAAAGCAGAGCGTTGATTTGAGAATCACGTGCTCCATCTCAATCATCATTCGTTGATTTTAACTTGTAAAACTTTAACATTTCTGTACATGTGATTGATTTCACTGAGAAGAAAATGAATATATATATATTTGGTTTTGAGTTCTAGAGCAATGAAAAGTTATGCTTGAAGCGTAAATCAAGGATCTAGATATCATTTGTGGATTAAGGGACATTTGAAATGATCTTCAGATCAGAAATGGAATGAAACATTCAACACAAGTGACAAACTTAACCCGTTAATGGCGATTGGCAACAATTGTTGCCACTCCCATTTTTTGTGTTTTTGTCCTAAAAAATATCATGATAAGGCTTCACTACTGACATAGCATTCTTCCGTGTATGATTGATACTTTTGTAATGTATACTGTAATCATTGGATATTTTTCTTACGATTATATAGGCCTACAATCATGTACCTTGGTAGTCGCGAAAGTACATCTGTAATCCTTTGTTGCATCAAGTCAAAACATTCTCATTTTGCTTTGGAAGCTTATCTATAAATTCTTTCATGAGCTGTAGATGTCATAGGACGAACGTAAAGGCTATTGGACAGAATCATGTTCTACCAGAAGCAGTTTATCTCCGGTGGCAACAAATGTTGCCATTCGCCGGTAACACTTACAATAAATTATAGGCT
Source organism: Prostheceraeus crozeri (assembly GCA_907163375.1). NCBI lineage: Eukaryota > Metazoa > Platyhelminthes > Polycladida > Euryleptidae > Prostheceraeus > Prostheceraeus crozeri. Next base: position 23,825 of record CAJQUW010011764.1, on the reverse strand, counting down.
ACCCTGGATGACTAACTGTGATCTACAAGTCACCCTACCGTATTTTGTGCGCAAAATAATTTGCTTTCACTTCCGAACGCTATAGTATGCACCTGAGAGATGACGCTGCTTTGATGGGGAGAGAATCGACAAATCAGATCATAGAACGACTCTCATCGGCTGATATTGCAAATCTGCTTTAGTTGTGCAGTGTAAACTTTCACTTTGTCATTCTACTGTGTGATCGTTCATCTGTTTAGTGAAGGTGCCTCCTGCAGCATGAGTAGAAAAAAGTTGACACTGAATGACGTTATAGACATGGTCTGTTGGGACGATTCCGAATCTGACCACGACGAGGAAGATGCCATCATAGCAGTACAGCCACCTGCAGAGCGTCCGGAAGCTGAGACGGATTGTGACTCAGACTTATCAGATGACGAGAACTTGGGGGAAGTTTCTCATTTACCTAGACGATTATTGAATGCCGATATGCCAGAATTAGAGGAAGTAGAAAGCACTGAAGATCATCAGCCACAAGAGAAGCAAGCAAAGAAACGACATTGGAGGAAAACAGGCTTCAGGTACCTAAATATGAAATATTTCATTGTTATGTTATAAAAATGCGGTTATTTATGTTGGACTATTTCATTTCAGGCCAACTTTTGAAGTAATTGGTGAACGAGAGTTGGATTCGGAAATTACCGCCGCGATTGATTCCGAGATGGCGGCCTTTGTGAGGATGTTTCCGCAAGTCTTTGTCGATCATTTTGGTGGAACAAACTAATCTTTATGCTTCTTATCCAACGAAAACTTCAATCCTGTGACGACCAGTGAAATGCTTACCTTCGTTTGGCATCTTGTATCTCACAGGTTATGTGAGACTACCGGCACGAGATATGTACTGGGAAAAATCGCAGATACACATCAAAGCTTTGTTTCTGACGCAATGCGACGTGACAGATTCAGAGAAATCTTCCGTTACATCCACTTGGCCGATAACATGAGAATGGACAATGACAAGTACTACAAAGTGAGGCCAATCTTTCGTGTTCTGAACGAAGCTTTCAAGTCATGTGCAGCTTACGCGGATTTCAGTGTCGACGAAAGTATCATTCCATATTTTGGTAAGCATGGAACGAAGCAGTTTATCCGAGGTAAGCCTATACGTTTTGGTTTCAAATTGTGGTGTCTCACTTCAAAAGATGGCTATCTCGTTCATGCAGAGCCGTACTGTGGTAGCCATACAGATCTGCCAACCACAGGCATGGGACAGGGATCTGATGTCGTCCTTGGTTTGATTGAGAAATCCCAGGTTGTCAATCAAGGTTGTACTGTAACCTTTGACAATCTATTCACTTCCCTGCCATTACTAGACAAGTTGACAGAAATGGGCATAGGTGGAACCGGAACAATTAGAGACAACCGGTTACAGAAGGCTCCTGTTCCTTCTAAGAAGGAAACTGAAAGAAAATGTAGAGGAGCTTTTGAAAGTGTCCAATGATGGATCTAATCTTTTGGTTCGTTTGGAATGACAATAAAGCAGTGACAGTTGCTACTAATTATTTACCATGTGCTCCGACGAAACTTGTGCGCCGTTTCTCAAAGAAGGAACGGAAAACAATAGAGGTTCCGATGCCACTTCCTCTGCAGGTTTACAACGAAAAGATGGGTGGCGTAGATATCTTTGATCAGTTTGTTGCAACATACCGTATTCGAATGCGATCGAAGAAATGGTGGTGGCCCTTCCTTAGTTGGGGATTGACTGCTGCCATGGTGAAATGCATGGCTGTTGTATCGACGTGTGCGAGATAGAAAGCTATCACTTCTTGCTTTCCATCGCCAAATTGTCCAACACCTTGTGTCAACGAATGGCAATCTGCCAAAGGTCCTAGGTAGGCCTGCGACAGTGCAAGGCTCTGCAGCAACAGCACTGCGAGTCTCACCATTAGGAAATCACGATCTGATTCGTGGTTCGTCAAGATATTGCCGCTGCAAGCAATGCGGTCGTCGAACGACTTTCAAGTGCTCTCTCTGTAAAGTACCTTTGCATGTTGAGTGCCAAACCCTATATCATTCACAACGTTGATGTTGCATGTGTAAATAGGCTATTCATCTTTGTATTCAAGTGCATTTCTAAATATTATAGCGATGTGTTTGACTCTATACATTATAGTAGTTTTTATGAACTATTTTTGAAGTTTGTTCACTCTACCGGCGATTGGCAACAATTGTTGCCAACAAAATAAAGTCTCTTGTTCCTACAAAAATGATTATTTTTGCTAAATATCACTTTGACTCTTCTAGTTATCACTATTTTCATATAATAAAACAAATAAATTCATAGAAAAAAATTTCGCGCTTAATGGGTTAATCATACGAAAGAGTCAGCGCTCCTTTTTAATTGGCTTAAATTTGATGATAGACCAATGAGAATACGCCGACTGCTTTCAATGGATAATGAAATTAGAATTTGCTGTCTTCGACGAGTGAGAACTGCAAAACTTACGCTCCTGTTCTTTCAAATGAACTACATGTCTGTCGCATCGTTTTTATGTGATTAGCCATTGAGTGAAATAGTATGTGAATAAGACATAGATAATATTCAACGTTCGCATAAATTTAAACCATTGATAATTATTTATGTAACATATTTCTTTGAATACCCCGGAATAACCCTTGAATTATGAGAATGTTATGTTGTACCTTTAGAATGTAGAATTATGGTTAATAATTATTTTTGAATTGAGACTCGAAACAGTAAGAGTCGCATTTTGATAACCTGTATTATTCATATTATAAATTGCATTGGATAGGTAAGAATATGTTTAGGGAGGAGAAAAGTGAAGACCTCGTGGCCTCGACATGTCGCTCGCCATGTCCATCAAAATCAAAACTCGAGTTCGGTAGACGAGAGTTATTAGAAAGTTATCTTGAAGGTTTATTCGACTCACGCACGGCGAAAAGAAGTTAAAAACTGTATTCCTTAGCATTCATTTCCTATTACACATGGAAGAATAGACAATCTCAGCGAATCAACTACGTACCGGCGTACCACCCATGCTCGAGGGATGTAACTTTCCCAGGGCCTATCACATATGTAATTATGTCTACCTTTATGTCTCACTCAACATCAGTTGGACGAATCAGTAAACGAGTCTACGAGAAGTTAGGTACCTGTATTTTCTCTAGAAGGTATACCTAACTTGATACGCTCTACATGTAAGCCTAGATGCTTCGTAAAAAAGCGGGTTTGTTCTTGGAGCTACTATTTATACAGAAATTATTTACTAGCTTGTTTAGGTTATTAAAACGTACTTTGAATATGTAGGCCTACTGAAATGCTACATTTGTGCCTATCACATGTAAAAGCCTACGACAAGAGGAAAAAAATATAAGATACCTAAGGCTTTCAGCTTAGTCCATTACATCCCGCATACAGGTTAACTTGAATTATGTAAACTACCCAAATAACCCTAAACCATTCGCAATTATCGTGTCTCCCACACATTTTTCTACTGTGCTTATAGTAGGGCTATTAGGCTATCTTACAATTCGATCCCTTGTAGCTACTTGGGCTACCCGGTATTATGAAATAAGAGTTAGAACTTAAATGACATGATACAAAAATAGAGGATACAAATGAGGTACTCTGCACGTTGTCCACGATGTCGAAGACCAGATTATCACAAGAATTGTGCACTATTTCTATCATTTCACAATTTCGCTAAGTGAAAGAGACACGTTTTTATGGCAAATTCCGTTCTGGTCACTAATTCAAGCAAAAGCACTTTCTTGGAGGACCTCCCCAGACTTGCTTAACATTATTCGGATGTCAAATGAGTTACTCTGCACGTTGTCCACGATGTCGAAGACCAGATTATCACAAGAATTGTGCACTATTTCTATCATTTCACAATTTCGCTAAGTGAAAGAGACACGTTTTTATGGCAAATTCCATTCTGGTCACTAATTCAAGCAAAAGCACTTTCTTGGAGGACCTCCCCAGACTTGCTTAACATGATTCGGATGTCAAATGAATTACTCTGCACGTTGTCCACGATGTCGAAGACCAGATTATCACAAGAATTGTGCACTATTTCTATCATTTCACAATTTCGCTAAGTGAAAGAGACACGTTTTTATGGCAAATTCCGTTCTGGTCACTAATTCAAGCAAAAGCACTTTCTTGGAGGACCTCCCAGACTTGCTTAACATGATTCGGATGTCAAATGAGTTACTCTGCACGTTTGTCCACGATGTCGAAGACCAGATTATCACAAGAATTGTGCACTATTTCTATCATTTCACAATTTCGCTAAGTGAAAGAGACACGTTTTTATGGCAAATTCCGTTCTGGTCACTAATTCAGGCAAAAGCACTTTCTTGGAGGACCTCCCCAGACTTGCTTAACATGATTCGGATGTCAAATGAGTTACTCTGCACGTTGTCCACGATGTCGAAGACCAGATTATCATAAGAATGTGTCATGTTGACCAATAATTATATGCTAACACATGTTTGTAAATGTGTAAAAGACGTGATGAGATGTCCAGACTTTACAGACATTGAATGCATGAACGCAAATATGCTTGCAAATGCTTAGACGAGAGCCTGTTGACGTTATAATTGAGTAAATATGATGTCAGTAGCATTAAAAATTATCGCTCCTGCTGTAGGCAAAGAAGAGTAAATGAGAGAAAATGTGTGCGTGTGCAGTAGTCATAATATATGAAAATTTTGAAATTTGCGATAGGCTATCCGTTAGTACAGGATCAATGTCATCCACAATTTTTTTTGATAATCGATGATGGTTATGATCAAACTATTTACTAGTACATTTCGAGTGTAGTCCCCCCTGAAATCCCCTGAATTCCCTGAAATAATTTCCCAATTTTGTTTGTTAATTGAATGGTCTTCGAATGTGGCATAAAGGTTGCAGATATAGAACCGTAAAGGAAACTAATTTATTTAATCATTTCGGACTTCATCCATCGAACAAAAAGTGAGTCAAATAGCTCACCTACAACATCTTACCATTTTCCTTAAATTAATGTGTGGGTACCCCAAAAATTGACCTAGCTATTTTAAGGACAGCAGGTCTCCTCATATCCGGTTATATAATAAAGTAATTAGAAAGAAGTAAGTTAATTTCGCGTTGAAATTACGACTCCTGTCTGACCCGTGTGTTTTTCATTGCTTTCATTCTATATGATCAAGCTGTTAGCCGAAACCTCGCGATCGGAAAAAATCTGTGCACTGTGTATTTCGGAAATTAACTTGATAAAAGCCATATGTGCAAAAAGTTTGAATAAGGTTAATAAAGTAATTGTCAGCATTTGCGTAAAAGGAAGCTGTGCTTAGTCAGAATATTCAAGATGAGCTAAATTGTGATAGTGGTTCATATAAAGTTCATATAAATAAACGATTTTTTCTTTTTATTCCCGATAGGTATTTGGATTCAACGCAGTTATCCTTCATTTGCGAAGCAATCTCTGATGAACATCCCGTCTTAACAGACAATAATAATGAAGATGCAAAGGTAAGCTTCATTTCAGACATCCATCCATCTATGAGAATTTTCCGCCTAATGCTTACAAGCATTACAATAAGCTTACAAGATTGATCCGTAGTCATTTAAGTATACTTAATTTTCGAATTAATGGCCCTTGAAACAAAGAAATATCTGACTTCATGTCTAAATGCAGATCAATCAGTTGCTGTCCACGCCTACATTTTGAGTTTTAATAACCAAGTGATCTACGTTTCAAGTGCATTGCTAAAATTAGATACGTCAATACGGGGATTATGAATCTGTGCTTATGTCATACTTGCAGACTTAAATTTGTATGGTGGATTCATAACTTAGATTATCTTGACGAAAAATTAAAAAATTGTCCTGATCCCACATTGGGAAAAATGGATAATTCTCATACGTGCATCGATCACTCATGAATGCAAATTATGAATTACAGAAGTTTTGGAGAATCTGACTCATACGGCGCCTGAAAGAATTTGGGGCGTCTTTGGCCCCAAATGAGAAATTGTTATTTATGCGACAAAAATTTGGAAGGAAACGGAAAGCAAGTATAGATGAGTTCCATAACGCAGTGCAAGTCAACGTTAATAAGTGGTAAGCGCCTATTTATTGTTTACAGTATACAATGATAAACGGTGTCCTATTTCTGTTATCCAGCATGTCATCAACCACAGATCTTCCTGAAACTGAATCAATGGAAACGGACACTGATAAAGAGAGCGACGTGGAAAGTCTATCGACCAGTTATTGCCCCAGATTCACATAAGCCGTGATGCTGATCGGGTAAGTATACTTCCTCGTTTTATGACAATTGTATTGGTAATTGAAGTGTGAAGTAAATCAGACCTATTAAATTAATTAACCTATTAACCCTTAGCTTTTATCATGTCTCCTTGGATACCTCTTGCAACCTTGTATATAGAGCACCTGTAATTTAAGTAAATTACGTTTTTCAATTTAAGACAATTCAAAGCAGTGGCTACTTAAAAAGTTGAGTGAACCATGTGTAACCATACTGTGCTGCATTACAATGTACAAGTATACTTTTGGAGTTGCCTGACTGACACCTGTGGACATCGTATGTAAATTGATTGATCTTATTAATGGATTATCAACCAAATTACAATATAGAAAATGCGAGGAATATCTTGAGCCGAAAATATTGATAGAACGGAATACTAATCAAACGAAATTTGTATCAGGTAAGTCGAATGAAGTGATGATAGATAAATTAAGTAATTAATAGCGGTTTACCTGCGCACTACACATTATACCAAGCACTGAATTGACTGAAATATTTCAACAGATAACTTTTGAATTAGATGTGATGTAAAAAGTGTTCCTCTGGTTATAAATATTTGACTATAGGTAAAGCAAGCCAATTTTTCACGACCATTCAAATAGAATCGTGCGGACAGAATGACATCGTTAACGAATCGCTTCGCATGAATACAGTAAATCCAGTCGAAGCTCGTTAATTCGGACACGGACAATTAAGACTTTGGTCAATTAAGATCATACGGCCGCGGCATTTTTTGTATATTTGGCGGCTTATATAAGTTGCTTTTGAATTCAGACTCTCAATAATTAAGAGATAGTAAACCTGGTATTTATACTCTTAATTATCGAGCTTTGACTGCAAGATACTTTGCACAGCGTTGGCTCTAATTGATGGTTCGCTGCAATGAGATAAAGTCAATTCTGGTAACGTGACATTAGACGGGCGTGAATTAGACGGACATTAGACATGAGGGGTAAACATTTTCGAGTAGGCTGCAACGTTTAAAATATTTCATTTAACCAACCTCATTCCCACAGAGATTTCACTAAGTTATCTCATTTTTACATGTTACCACTACATTTATGCATCATCGCGATAGGCGTACCTCTGTATAGCTGAACATAGACGAAGCTATAGCTGAATTTTCTTAAATTCGCGTGCTTTACGTGCTCAACTTCATCGGCAAATTAGTCTTAATTATTTTTAGTAAGCTTAATGAATCTCATTCGAACTTCTTTCTCTTTGAAAGAAGATTTTAATGTTTTACAAAAAATATTTTGCAATTTTCAGGGATATCTGTGTAATTGATGAGACGATAGCTTGTCAATATAGATTAATTGATATTGTTGCTTGAAGCAAATGATTTCGTCAGATCGAGAAAGCCTGTCTTAAGTCGATTGGAATTAAAGCGTCTATGCCGGTTTATAAAAAGTGTCTAATCTTCGGAAGTACTTCATCCAGGCTCGTGAATATCCCATTCCTTGAACTGCGAATATAAAAGGGCCATATACTAACACAGAGTGCCACACTATTAGGTTTAACCGTTTTGAATCTGTTCAAGTTTTATGTGCGAATGTGTAGCCTTCAGAATGCAAATTTAAACAGATATAAATAATGAGAGCTATGCACAGTTAATTGGATTTTTCAATCGTGGCAGAAATCTTCAAAATTCTTGTTTCACATATCTTATCGGCTACAACGGCCAGAATTTTAGCTGAGCTGATATTTTCTATCTGAAGCCTCGTCTAGCCGTAAACCGTTCGCTCGCCTTTGGCCATGTCTAGTCACATTTTCTTCTTTGGCCATGTCATCAATTCTATTAGATAGATCTCAGAAGAAATAGAAGAGCTGTATTAAACTTTTTGCATGTTAACATCTTCTAACAAATAATCTGATAGTTGTTTCAAGATGCGAGCGCTGCAATTGATCACAGTCCAGAGAATGAATGTATTTCCGGTTGCGTATCAATCTTCATAACATAGTCTATCACCAGGAAATTGAAGAAATTACCGGGTGATTTTCGAAAATATTGGATGAGTTGTTTCAGACCTCCAATTCTATCTGATAAACTGATAAACTTCACAGCCTATAGTGATGTTTTTTATTCCTATCCTGCAGGAGCGCATGATATTGACTAATTCTTTTAAGAGACCGGTCCACTTATTCCTTGACTTACGACTGTCATTCAACGGTTTCGTTGCATGAATAGAGAGAAAGATGAGTCGCGCAAATCTGAGCCAGAGCACCGAAATGGCATTTCGCTCACTCACTAGCTCGCTATAACGTTCAGAATTTGGCAGTGACTGCTTTCTGTCTGGTTATTGAAAATTGGTCGTAATTCCTGTGGCTCAGCAGATAGAGCCGGTCTAAACAGTGTTTCTACATCGAACTTGATGCAGACTTGCTTTTATGCATAATTAAGGTTTATATTGACCTTTGGTCTAAACAGTGTTTCTACGTCGAACTTTATGTAGACTTGCTTTAATGCATAATTAAGGTTTATATTGACCTGGATGACTAGTTGACTACTTTCAATATTAGGCACACGTGAGATTTTCAATTCAAAATGAAGGCAGAAGCTGTCACTGTCATTTGCATCACTCAATGATTGTCGGCATTAAAAGAGCGGTGCTACCCACGACCTGATTATTAACTGAATCATTTAAATGACTTTTGCAGACACAAATGATTTACTGGAATCACAAAGCCACTCACATCGTTTTGAAATTATTTGCTCTGTTTGATTTAGGTACACCACAATGAAGTGGAAATGTACTGACGTACGTGGAGAAGCTTCACCATTTTAAAAGCAGCTTTATTTTTCAGGCAAAGCAGTTCTCACTGATCGGCGGCAGCGGACTAAACAATTTATGCCGTCGAATATTTTGAAGGATTTTGGCTGCGGATATTTCGAAGAAGTATTCATTTCACGGCAGGAACAACAAATTTCCATTCAAGAATTCTCGAATTTATCGTGCGGTATCAAACTTTCTAGATCTCATGTGACTGAGAAGGAAATAGAGGCCTCTTTGCAGAGCGTACTAAAGCACGCAAAAGATAGATCTGATGGAAGGAGCCACCAACGCTCCCCTGCAGCTGAGTAATTGTGCCTGATGCCCCTTTTCTCAATAGGTGACTCAATTTTTCATCTCTTGTATTTGGTGTTATATCCTGGTTATCTGTGTAGCTGTTATTGTGCATATAATCTAAATAGCAGGAACTTTATTAACAACATCAAACCCGCATGTTTCTGTCGAAATTTTTAAATGGAAAATCGATGCTTTTTTCTGACAATTTGGAGTCATCAAATTTCAATGTTATTAAGAAAGTTCCTGTTATTTAGATTGTACTACATATGTCTTTCGATGCCTTTCATAGAACATTTTGTAACCTCCATAGAACAATTGTATTTTTCGATCGTTAAGTTGTACTTTTGTATCTTCAGTGCTTATAAATACAATTTTCATGTGTGCACATTAAATTTTCATTGAATCGGTGCAGGTGTATTGCAAAATATTGTATTCTGTGTAATTTAGTTTTATTTCTACTACTCCTCATAGCTAGGAAGCTTATTGGTTTTCAGTGGAGCAATACTGAAGCACCTGCATCTTAGGGAGATAGCTAGTGTTTTACTAATTAATAGCGCAATGGGAAATTTCAACTGAAGGGTAGGGGCAAATCGGCGACCGCAGCTACCTACAGGCGACCGCTGTTAGACCTCCGGGCGACTGCGCCCCGGCTCTTAAGGCGACCGCCCCAGGCAGTCAGGGCGGTGGACAAATAGGAATCCCCGGCGACTCCGAAGGCGACTGACCATGGCGGTCGCGGCGACCGCTCTGGTTGATAGGGAAATATCAATGATTAAATCATGTGACATCTATAATTTTACCATCGAATAGATGAAATTAACCAGGGATGCTAGTATCATTGTACAATCTGTATTGTAAGTTTATATCACATTTTTGTCGTGGAGTGATGAATTCTACATGTTGCATGAATACAACATTGTAAAATTTACGAACATGCAGAACTTACTTTACAAATTGAAATACATTCATTACATCCCTGGCAAATTCCAGTCACTCCAGCATAGATGTGGCGCAAAGGCCATACATTATCTTCGATATAAAATTGCACATGTCACAGAAACATTCAAATGCAAATTAAATAACCGTGTATAAAATCAACATGTTTATAGCGATGTATTGAAGACACAAGGAAAATTCATGCACAACGTGAATTAATGAAACGCAAATGAATCAGTCTCTAACACAGTTTTCAATCTCCGATTCAAAAAACATTTCTAATGAATTTATGGAATAAAAAATTAGAAAGAAGAGCTTTTACATGTTATTTGTAATTAGTAAAATAAGGTATTTTTCAAAAAAGACTCTGATCGAATAACAAATTATAATTCTAAAAGCTATCAGAGAAGTGTATTTTCTAGAAATGTTTTAAAACGATTAAAATGGCAGTGTAAGCGATTATTCGGAAGATGTTACTCTGAAATATTCTTTATATATTTTCTTGATGCAGCATTGTCGACCGGAAGGGTGCCATGACAGTTTATTGAGAAATTTAGTTGAAAGATATTTGAAATCATAATAAGAAACGATTGATCACTCATTCAGCTTATGGAGTTTTCTTCTGGAGCAAATATGTTATGGCACGGTACGCTTCTTCCCTTTGAGCTATACCGAATATAACGCTGTAAATTGAAGTGTATTCTTTTGTTCTTAATTCAAATTTCAAGCATGATTGATTTTCCGCACAATAGTAATCGTGTAAGAAAATAATTGTTAGACCTACATTTGGTAAAATAATTATTCTTGCTAAAATTATCCTTTGTACGATAGCATTCATAGAGATTACAAAAACTGAGCCCTGCTCTCCCAAGTAAACAGCAGAAGGGATGGATATCCTTCAAAAATAAAATTTTCCATACGTATTTAGAAAATGCACAAAGTTTTAAACCACCGTATAGGATGATGTTCATACATTAGCACACATCGAACTATCAGATACAAATATTTTTGATGAAAATCAATGTTATCAACATAAAGAAAATTTCTCTTTCCGGATTTTATCATCCTTCATTTGAAAATCCTTCAACCAGAAAACATGCCCACAGTCCGAATGCGTATTTCACGTCATCTGAAACACTGTCATTTCGAGTCGAACACCGTCGCGACGTCATCATCACATTTTTAAGAATAGAGGTGATGTCACGAAAAATTTACAGTTCAACGGAGAAACAATCACTAGTACTATGAAGTTTGAAGCGATGATACGAGGTCACTGAAAAAAAAAACATCTTCAGTTGGACCACAAGACGTTTGTCCAAATCTGATGATCGGTGGGACGTTGCGAATATATGAGAGATTTATGGGTAAATAATAATTCCAGTACTTCGGGGTTAATTAGCTCACAAGACAAGACGAAAAAACAGCGAGCGTAGGTCAGGTATTGAGTCATTGATGCACAGATACGACGAGTTTGCGCAGCTCAGCAATAAGCACCTGTAAAAAGAAGACAAATTTTGTGCTGATGTGCAGAGCAGCTAGAATTATCATACTTAACTAATCTTAATTAACATTCTATAGGTAGGCCTACTCAAAGTTTAGAAGAGAAATCATTTATAGTAATTTTAGGTGTTGTAGTAAAGACTATTAAGAAAACTGCTTTTGACTCATTTCATCTCTGACAATGTGGCAAGCGATATTATTCTTAGGAATTTTGATAGCAAATGAAGATATTCTGGAGTGGTTGAATTGTGATCATTAACAATTTATGAATTATTTTTTAATCAATGTTTGTAGTATCTATTAATAATTTTATTTTGATATTCAAGTACCGGTAACTGTTTTTACAAAAATGCAATCTGCAAATAAAAACGGAGTATAGCCTATTGCCGACCGCCTGTCAATCGTTCGTGAGATGAAGATAGTCAGGAATGCTTGAATTTTCTATAATATTAACACCGTACATGTAATTTCATTTTGTTAAAATCACAATCTGCAAACACACACACATAATGTCATCTTGTCTACCGTTTATATGACAGCATCTCTTCAGGTATTCATGGTGACATGCGGGCCTACAACTAACATGTGACCATAATAACTAGGCCTACGATGATATGAAAAGTGCGATGCATAATTTGTAATAAGTAAACACAAATTTATATATGAAGGAGTGGCAATGAGTTTGTACTTCGATTGTTTTATATTAATCGTAAGGCATGAAAAATAATTGATTTTGCAAAACTGAACCTATTGTTGGACTGCATCGCATAACTGATCTTTATTACAGTGTGCAGTCCGTCGTGTAGCATCTATGCCTTTTGTGTGCTTGATCATTTTTCTTAAACGACTCGAAATATCAAATTGATATCATTTTCTAAAATGTAGCGATTCTGAAAAAATTAATTGAATATCATGGGCGTTAGCTACAGGTTTTCAGTTCAATATTTATGAAATGGAAATAGTGACCTATTTAAACAAGCTTCCTTGATGAATCCATTTTTCAGAAACAAGATTAAAGTGTATAACTTAAGCAGATATCGAATAGCTCAATAGTTTGTCCGCATTGATAAAAATATTCTCCATCTAAACTTTTTGTAGTCCTGGAATAGATTTTTTATGCCTTATACCATGTTCAATTGTTTCAAAATTTTTTTCAATTATTTGTCATCCAAATATTGATGCCATAGCACAAGTATAGCCTACTATTGAAGTGCTAAATTGAAATGGTTTTAATGCGTTAATTTAAGTTCTTTCATGCTCATAGTTTCTAGCATGCAACTATTTTGTCTCAACATGCCCAGATTTTTGTGCTATTTTCAAAGCAATCAGAAATTACGAATTTAAAAGCAGTGTATTACCATTTCAATATATTACCATTTGATTATGATTCTTTTCACGACAGAATCAACTTTTGATCGATTTTTCAACGAGAAACGTCGTCGTGAAAACTGATATGCATGCACGTTCTCATGTTGAATTCAAAGTGAATGGGTCTTGGGTTTTCCATCACACAAATGATGTCACATGCCCAAGACTTATTCACTTTGAATTCAATATGCTAAGAATTCCTCTTAGCAGCACATTTTAGGAGTTCTTGATAGCTATGATATTTATGTATAAATAAAGGATTCCCAAAATGTGCTGCTAAGAGGAACCGAGAGGAATTGAGATATTTTGTTGTTGCCAGTAAATTAAATTAAGTATGACGCTAGGTGCTTTCAAAGTATTTCAGTATCTAGTATTTGCAAAATTAATAGAGGAGATAGCAGTATAGTCATAGAAATGTCTCTACGTGTTCATGGTCAATAAACCAACTTTTGATTTATTGATTGTATCATATGACCAAATCTTTCCTTTGATTTTGTTTTCGGGATTTCCAAATACATGTACCTAGACTTGCAGTTAAATGCTGTAAGTTGACAAAATAAATTTGGAAACAATTAGAAGCTTACCCTTTTTCTGCGGTTTGATCCAAGAGATGAATTTTTAATTCTGATGCACAAATCAAAGGAACTTGATGGCTTCATTGAGTGGAAGAACTCACTGACTACCTGCGAGTGTTCATTTTTGAATTGTGCTCCATGTTGTGCATGAAAACTAAGTAAGATAATGAAAAAACGAAGACGATTAAATAAAGGTGCGTAAGTAGAATATCCTCTTGATGCGCTGACTTTTGTAATATGAGGCAGTTAACACGGGTTCACGAGAACGAAGAGCGCACAACTTGCGCAGCTTTCTGTCCCACGCACAGAACTAGATTCATCTGCGCGCGCTTCGGTTTCCTAGAAAGGAAGAGTTATATGTAACCTTATATCGAAATGGCACAGAATTAGACAACTTGCTCCTTCTCGAATGGAAAATTCGTGTATCGCTTGCTATTGGAAATGGCAAACAATAAGCTGTCAGCAAAGGACAACAGAGCCAGTGAGAGATGCGTGCGTGCTGTGATATCACTTCGCACACACCAAAACACACATCGATGCCTGGCTTCGATTCAATGTATGCACTATACAGTGAGCAATGCCGAGGAGAGGATGTGAAAACATCAAGTGAACTAATTTTCGTACGCCTGCTACTTTCTTTAATAATGATCGGAAGGGTCAACATTATGGAGAAAACTTGTGCGTAATGATCTGAATTCTTCGAATCTGAAGGAATTTTGGCAATCGAAGCACTTCGCTGGAACTCACATTAATCCGCAAGCGACGCACGACTTTTTTCCTATCTCTGTAAGGTATTAGGAATTCCTTTTTGCGCACCTAATAGGTTCCTCAATGTGCCGTCCATTTCGTATTAATCACACTTCTAGCAACCGAAGCAGATAAACAAAATATTTAATTCTGTGGTCCCACGTGATGGGTGGACAATAATTATTAAGCAGGGACGCTGAGTCACAGGTATCAACAGTTCCCAGCGAGAGAATATTATCGACCTCTCATGGCTCACGAATGCGGCCACGACCAGGCTGCCAACTATGTGACCGAACTTCCTCAGCTGCGTGCGCGTGGCGAATTTCCTTAACATAGTGACGGAAAGTTATAGAAGCGAGATACGATTACGCACACTGAGCGAGACACTTATGCAATTGTTTGCTTCAGTTACATGCTGATTTAATATCATAAGTTTTGCAAATTACTAGCTAAGTAATTTAGCGAACACACGAGCAAACTGATCAAAGTCGACTTGCTGATGCGCACGGTGTGGAACTTAGAAACTTCAATAAATGCTTCAATTTGAGAAGAAAAGTGTGTGCCGATAGAATTGCTTAATATTGAAAATATATGTCATGTGTAGGCCTAATATTGTTGACCTGTTCGTCAGCATTGTCTAATGTTGTTGCTATTGTAGCTACAGTGTACATGTAGTGAATGTGAAAGATGATGAAAAATGAGTAGAAGAAGAAGAAGAAAAGAGGAACGAGTGAGTGAGTGAGAAAGAGAGAGAGAAGTGATAAGTCACCTGAATATCTTTTTTATGCACACCATTTCATCAAATATAAAGGGCATATATAAAACACTCGAAATAATGGTAGACATGCATATTTCATATGTCGTATAGGCCCTATACATGTTTCATATGTCGATATCCATGGATCATCGATGTTTTATCCATGAGCGATTCTTTGAGTAATTTAAATGCATTTGTTACTTCTTACAGCATCAATATTATTAGTAAAGTCGGTATCTAACTCAAATGCACAATTCTTCTCTACAGGAAACGCTCTTTTAATTATGTATTTTATCCACGTTCATGGATCATCGATGTTTTTACCATGTACAATTCCAAATTACTATTCAGAGTAATTTTTATATACATTTCCCACTCTTTACAATGCTAAATATTATTAATATAGTTATATCTACACCAAAAAAGACCATTTTATTTAATAAGGAATGAAATTTCTTGATAGGATTTATCTGTGATACATGCATCATGCATGTTTTATCCAAAAACGGGCATCTAGGGCTAATCAGAATGTACGAAAGCGAGCCAGGGACTTTTTGAGAGCGCCCCATCCATGCATTGTTTACGCGTGCGACGCTGCTAAAAATCTTCGATGTATGCAGATGTATGATCAGCAAAACATGTATGAATCAAGGCGCGCAGACTGTGCGCCCCATCCGGTAGAAGAGAGGGAGAGTGACGTCTGAAGTCACTGAACCACGCTTCGAATGTGTTTAGCAGTACAGGTTGAACCATTGATAGTTCAATTCAGTTTATCAGATCAGTTGCGTTTCAGCGCAATGTTCTGTGTAATTTTCTTTGATGTAAATAATTTTTAATGGAGGGCTGCGCCCCAGGCGCCCATATGGACGCGCCATGGGACGCGCCGCCACTGTTTATGACGATTCGCCAAGATTAGTAGAACTAACTGATTAGGCTAAAACACTATATAAATTGCATTTCCCTTGACGTCTCATCCCGGTGAAAAAAAATCGTCGGCGATTACTCGGCAAATAGTCGGGCAGTGTCGGCTGTCAACCGTGTCGGCGCACCGAGTGAATGCCGACACAGGTGTTGTCGGTACCCATCGGTTAAGTGACGGCTGCACCTACATGATGATTAGAAAATCGGAAAGTGTCGACATGTTCTCCCTATATGCCGACCGCAACTCTGATTGGACAAATTAGCAAATCTCGTCCACTCCAATTCGTGTGATCTATATAACTTAAACACTGCTGTGATTTACAACAGAGGACTCCTGCTGCGCTCGAGGAGCATAGTCAGCACATTCTGCTTCTTTGCAAGTGGCACAGATGAAAGACAAAATGGCAACCTCTTGCAAAAAGGATTACAGAATTCCTCATACCAGATATCAGGACCAGATTTCCGGCAGCATGTGGTAAGTTAAGATATCATGTCTACATATAGCGGCAGCTATGGGTCAACAGTTCTGTCTCCGTTACTTGTATTTTCTTTTTGAGTGATTCAAAATGTAGATAGAATTACATGGAAATTCACAGAACATCCTGACAAGAAGAAAAACGCCTGTTACCCGGTGCAAAATCACATCAGGGCCCCTTAACCCTATAACTACTGAGAAAAATAGTAGCGTTACTTACGGTGGGGTCGCTGGCGACCCCAATCACAAAATTCCAGAATTATCTGATTGATATATTGTAATGACCTTGAATTGCTTTATACATTATCAAACAATTGAAATAAGTCATAGGGGAATCATTTAGTTCAAGTATTGGGTCAACATAATTGGCATAAACCTTCAGAATTTAGGGCTATACCTTATATGTATGCCTAATAGGCCTACATATGGCCTTCTCTTCTTCGATGCAGTGCTAGGCAATTGAAAGACCAGCTATTACACTGATAGTTGACAAAGACATTGCAGCACCGAGTTCAGTGTAAGTAACTATCTTGTCGTCTACATGTGTGTTCTTCTATACAAAGCTTATTCTGAAGGGGGAGTGAAGCGCTGTTCTAACGGGGACGCTATTATCAATAACTAACTCACTGTGGATGACACTGCATTCACGCCGATAATTCCTGTAAGCCTAGACTTCATTGCTTTCCCACGAGGTGAGCTTGATTGTCATTGGTTGATACTTGAAGCAATCACGTCCTTGGAATAAATTGGTTCGTCCCGCTGCTAAATCTTCTCAGGGTCCGGTAAGGCCCCCTTAAGGGTATCAGGGGCATTTTTGGGCAACCATACTTTTTATCTTTTCTGGTTGGAAGCACTGATCGCTGCATGATTTCTCCAGAAAATTGCTTAAAAGCTCTATTTTTTAGCAATTACAGCTTTTTTTGTATCAGGGGTAGCTTCGGGTTGGCTAAGGGCTAGGGTTAGCTCAGGGCTGCCTCAGGGCATTTCACACATCAGGGTTAGCTAAGGGCATGATACGGGTTGTTTCTTTCAAATGTTTTATAGGAAAAATAGGCAGTAACAGAACTTCCCCATTGCTATTAGAGGATGTTCGCAGTAATGAATGTCAACATCAAGATAATGGAATTGTGCAGCAAAGCTCTGATTTACAAGAAACACATCAGGATATTTATGTCTCTAAATAGCGCTATGGAAAACATGGTGCATGAATTCGCAAGAAAGAATATAAAATCGACTTAATCAAGCAACTTTATGCTCTGTTTTGAACGATTGGTATGATCAATCTCTCACATTTTGAGAATAACATCATTTGAATAGACTGTGCGAAGAATTGTTTAAACATCCTAAACAAATTGATTGAACATAAATGATGACATTTTCAAAATTAGGGGATCTGCAGCTGGTGCTGAATTTTCAATCACAACTGCATGCACATGTATAGTACGCTGACATTCGGCTTCTACGTTGAGAAGCATGTCATCCAGAAATAGATAGAAAAGGGTCAGTTATACATTTGGACTAATTCATTCAGCGATGTTGAAGGTAAAGATTTTGATGATGATTTTTTTGAATGATGAGAGAGATTGATGTAGATTTTTTTATGAAGGTGCTATTTGATAATGACCAACGTGCGATCAATATAACGCAATTGTTAGAAATTAAGCGTTTATTATTGATTCTCATTTCCGATCATGTTGATCAGTGAAAAAACCGACTAAAGAGACAGCTCACTGTCTGTGAAGAGGACTTGGTTATTCAATCATTATGATGATGGCAATTGTTTTATTAGCTTAGTTAAATTTCGGTTCTCTTGGAACATCAGAAGCGACAAGCAGCTCTCCTTGTAAAGTATGTTCAAAATTGTAGTCGATTCTCTATCCAGCGATCAATCATTTTATCTTTTAATCATTTGAAAAGTTGTCTAAATCTCATTTCCTTTGCTTCCGTTTGTCTTCATTTAACAACATAGCTACAGTTTGACCAGTCAATTGTATCGCATCTTAAGTTTTAACCCGATGGAAGAGCTGGACGGCAAAGGAAAAGGATATGCAACAACAGCTGTCCGGCCCGGTATTTATGAATTTGTGCTGGAGGTTTAGTTGCAAACTATCAATTTTACACAGGCCGATAGACCAATCAGGAGTCCCATTGTGACTCCGTCTTTTTTGACACACTAACATGTGCCTATTCAATAAGATAATGGAATATTTGGTTGTGTTTCTGTTGGTAATTGTGATCACAAGATTGATGTGCGTAATAAACCTTTGCGCGAAATATTACTTGATAAAAATGTCACATGCATTATGTTTCAGAAACGACGGCACCTATTATAAACATTAAACAACATCAAAAGATGTAAATGCGCTATCTGATAAAGAAACTTTTTTAAGAGTGAAAGGTCGAGTTGTTAGGAAGAGATGCATTCAGAGTATAAGAGTTGTTCTGAGGTGCATGGAAGTGTTATTGAATTTCGGAATATCCATTCAACATAAGTGCTGGTCATTAATTTCGGTAACATGAGTCACACATGATGTAATGTTCTCATTTTGCGAAATCATTGGTAAGTTCATTAAACCACTCTTTTCCCACGGGTTACTGTCCATATGCACGGACATACAGGTACGGAATAGCAAGTCATCCACCTGCTCATTCCTTTATGCGCGATGGAGTGCGAGCGCAATATTTTGTATTGAGGAATAGCGGCAATTACTGTGTGGTTTTTTAACCTGTAGGTAGAGGTGGAGCGTGTGTGCGTACACCCACTCGCGTGTGCAACAGCATTATGTCCGCGCAACAATGCAATTGATACCTGTTACGCAAAGTTTAAATCGTCATGAGCGGCGAATAAATCACGGTTTCTTTTAATGAGTGTAGCCGACAATCAGTGCGTTAGATGTGGAGAAGCAGCATGAAAATACTAGAAAGAATGTGGTTCAACCTTGATAAACTAGAGACACACAGTTCTCTTAGAACTTAAATTTACGCTCACGTGTGATGCATGGAGCCTGTAGTCAGGACAGGAGTCCTAGAGTTTGTCTCTGTGTACCATTCCTCTGAACACCACGAGTTGACTGCTGTGTTTAAATTCGTAAATCCATTTTGGAGGACGTGTCTACGAATTCACCCTGCCCGCCGATGCAATTCGCCATTGGGTTTCAGAGGCAAGAAGAGATGGCGAGCTCCCCACCCACCAGTGATGATATTCTGGCTGATTTTGCCTTTTATTCCCGATGCAGCCTACACGCGGAGCGCGCGACCCATGGATTTCTCCTCGAGCGTGGAGCATCACAAGCACCTTCTCCTCATTGAGGATTCCTAGACGCAGGCATGAGTGAGGTGTCCTGACTGATGCATAGTCAGATGTCAATGAAGATGTAGGACATGAGGAATGTCAATAAGTAGATGGCAACCGGTACTCGGTGGAGTTTTTGTCGCATTAGACTACAGCTTTCCATCCCAAAATCCCGTGGTCTTCCCTCTCCTTCCTTTGGAGATGTCTTCAAAAAGGGGGGTGCCAAGGTTACTACATTCTAATCGAAATTCTAGACATAAGGTGTCTCCCTTATGCAGTCTATAGAACCAGACATTGTTCTAAAAGAGAACAGAAAGCTTGCTTGTTACTGAAATCAACTAGGTGTGAACAGACGTTATTCAAAGTTGAAGATCTTTGGACGAAGATTGGCCTAGTAAGTCTTGACCTTGGCGTCTCAGATGAAAGCATGGAGGAATGCACATGACTCACTGTAGTCCAAAAACACTTAGAACCAAAAGGGAACATAAATAGGCGTACTTCTGCTTCGATGCAAATTGTTCAAAACTCTGCAAGCCAATCAGATTGCTGTTCTGAAACACATTAAGGATGAATAGTTTGGGGATAACGATTTGCCAGAATTGAGCATTCTCATACTTTATAAAAGACGGGTGCGGATGCGAGTGTATAGGAGGGAATGACTTCCAAATCCCGCGCTTACGTTGTCCTTTAGGTTGCGGCTGCGTATTTTAAATGTGTATGAATTTCGCTGACCTAGGACTTTGTCTCTTGTCGAGACAAGCAAGGAGACAGCGTTAGAAACAGTAAAGCAAAAATAACCACACAATATCGCGGAGTATGGACCATTGAATTCTGCAAGAGACAATGGGGAGGTTGGGGCTACTCTTCGGCAATTTGCTTCATTCATAGGCTGAGCAACGATTAATCGGCTGATAACTGGACATGCGGCCAGAGCGATAATCATGGACTTTGGAGTGTGATGTTTGTTGCAAATTTTTCATTCAAAATTTAGGGGACTGATCGAAACACAGAATTTTTAGAAATATCAGCAAGATAACCTAGCTCTACATGCACAGTATGCATTGAACTTATAATCTAAATTCGCACGACTCCTTAGTTGTCATTGTCCAATCATTCAGAACTGAAAAGTCTTCATAGACTAGATTTTCATAATGAATCATAAAGATGCTGGTAACAAAGTTGTTTGTATAGAATACATAATGACTCAAGATGTTTTTTCGACTGAACCTAGTTCTATATTTTGACCCGCGTAGGCCTAAGTTCCGGATTCTTTGGTCCCGTTGAGAATTTAATTATTTCGGTCCGGGGACCGACTAGTTTTTTTTCAGAGAGTTGTTGGGGCCCGAGGTCAATTGTATTCGCTCGAAAGATTCGTAGCTGAGTCTCGAGTCTCTTGCAGCCGTTGCTTGTGCTGTTGTGAGTAGTGTGGCCTAAGATATTTCAATTTTCTCTATCCGATTTAGTAGGAGCAGGTGTTGTTTTGAAGCAGTATGATGCTCTGTCAAAATTAAATGTCATCTATGGTAGATGTAGGTTCCCGCAAAGTTATTATTACGCGGCAATGGGACTAAATTCTTAATTTTTTGCTGTCGATTTTGGACAAATATTATATAAAAGCGTAAGTCACTGATATAATGTGTTACGTTTAAGAATTGTCATTCAGTAGTTTCTTGGAAAATTTTTTTACGATACATCGGGAATATACAGCAATTTTAATTGCAGTAGTATCAATCCAAACAAGGAACGAAATTTGCATGAAGACTGATCGTAAACACCCTCTCTGTAGAAGTCGTATTAGCAATTGAGACGAGTGAGTATGCGAATTTACACTAAGGAATGGCTATATAATAGGCCTCCACCCATGTCACCTGCGCTATTCGAACCTTCACGGGGCAGACACTCTGACAATATTGTCTATTTTTAGTTGCAAGTAATAATTGACAGAATGCTTTAGGGACAATATCTTGCAGGCGCCATCGATCATCAAAATTATGGACTATTTACAATTTAACATAGCATCGCCCATACGTGATGTTATAGGATGTCTGTTTTATAGTTGCTTAAACCACAGCTATTATACCAAAATTTTTTGATAAGTTCATATTTTGTTTTTTCTGTTGTATCGATGTAAGTTTTTTTTACTCAGCAAAATGACAAATACTAGTCTCGCCGTTATAGATTAGATCTAATCTTGGCAATCAGACGTCTCTCGTTAGTGGCGTTTGGGCCGCGCACCGGTAGAGTATACCTATAAAGAGAGAGAAAACAGCCAAGGGATGCTTAACACTGCTTAAAACTCTTTGGAAACATCCTCCACTGCATGATCACAAGAGTAGGAGTAGCGCGGTTCATTTTTTCTGTGCAGATAAGTTTATATTTAGAGTAGTTTTGCTCAGGATCCCACCCAGACATTCGCTTTGATGTTGCGCGCTTTTATTCGCTTTTATTCGCTTTTTGCGAAAATAGCTGAATTTTTGCTCGTTTACCGAGTGGCCATTCGTTTTTTTCGCTTTTTTGGTGGAGCAGGAAGAAGATATGCGTCTGTTCATAGTACAGGCCTTTTTTAAATGTTGACAACGCAAACCTGATTTTTGTCATGGTTACCATGTTAGTTTAGTCTATGCTATCATCCATGTGTTCACGCAATTGTAATTGCATAAACTTGACGATTGTATAGAATCTCATTACGTAGCTGTAAGTTATAATAGGGAATTCCCTTATGTTCACTTATTAGCAAAAAGAAGTCATGTAGCAATTCTTGAAGGCAAGCTTGTCGTGGTGCGGTTCGGTAAATACACAGAAGGCTTTTACAGTAATTTGAAGGTGGCATGGAGCTTAATAGCTTTTACACTGAGGCTGAATTGATGGCATGTGAAAAGTACATGCTACAAGTGACTGTCTTGAAAGTGATCAGTCAGGAATTTCCGAGACATTAATCCATGCTGGCTGCGCTAGAACACAACGGAGAGAGGTCTACTACTCCGAGTTTTTCTTAGAGATTGAGGTTGAGATTAGTGAAAACAAAGAACGTTTTAGTTTATGAGAATGACAGTGATGTGTGCAATGCATAATATTGATGAATGAATTGAGGCCTAAGGAAATTGAGATGATAAATATAACACACTGGAATATTTTTTGTTGTAGGAGAATTGTTTCATGGTAGTGTCACTTTCACTGTGACTTTCGTGAAGTACGTATAAACTAACTAGGCAAAAAGTTGGTGTTTGTATATTAATAGCATTTTGCATTACTGATGAAGACAATTAAATATGTGCTGATATGATCGGACATGTGTAGCCCATTTTCTTATAAACCACTGAAACTTTCTGAGTTATAGATTGATGAAGTACTAGAAGTGCTTAACCAGGTAACGCACTATTTGTAAATAATTTGACACCGTTTAAATCCCTGGCATGTCATACCGATTACGTCATACATACACCCGCAATTTATCAACAGTTGTATTTTCATTGTTCTGTGTTGCTGAGCTATACGACGGTCTGTACGCTTATTGTGTGTGCTTTCCGCAAACTCGTGAATCTGGCACATGTGTCAATTAACTAGGAATTCCCCACATAAATTCAATCGAGAGAATGTGGTGTCAAATTCGATCCAAGACAATGAGAACCTGAGCATCGTAAAGCTTGGGACGAGGTTTAGTCTAAATTATCTTGGCTATTTGTCTGTTATGATCGAATTGGAAACAGCCAATATGAAAGACATTGATTTTATTTACGTTTTCGCTATTTATTACCAGGAATAACGAAGACGAAATAAATCATTATTTTTCAATATTGGCTTCTCCAATTCAATTTAAAAGCTTGGACTTAAGGTGTTGGCATATTTTAGAAGAAGTGCATGGAGCATGA
>CAJQUW010011763.1:0-32823 GCA_907163375.1 Prostheceraeus crozeri | reverse complement strand
CAGATCTCCATTTTACTGAGGAATCTTATTTTCTTCTCGTGGATAGTTGTTATAGGGTCCCATTTAGACGTATCTCATGTATTTTGAAATATATATATCGGGAATATTATTTTTGGGGGTGGTACATTTTTGTACCACTATACCCTAGTGAAATTTTAGCTCTCGACAGATAGTTTTTTTGCAATTGTTGTTGCGCTCTTTAATGAAGTACCTACGTAGGCATGGTTAAAATTGTATTTTGATATTGTGCGATATACCAAACCCCTCATGTTATTGTGTAATTCAGAGCACTGCACTTGTTGGAGAAATGCCTGTTTTTCACATACAACTCAAAAAACTGATCAATCGATGATTGATGATGATTAGCAATATACATTATCATTCGTGTGTTGTGTCCAAATTTAGGCCTATCAAGCAATGGGGGAATGAAAATATTCATGATAACATGAGTAGCAGTTCCTCTGACTATTCAGACATAGAGCAACGTCACAGATCCTGCAGAATACATTACTTCGGCAGTCGTTTTCGTTTGAAGAACAGAACGCACATCGTGCTCTATTGGTTTTGACAATTGGAAGGTGAAGAATACCATTGGATGATGGTTGGAGCAACTTTCTTTTCTTCGACTTTGCCGATTCGAACCTCGGTTTGGATCTTGATGAGAATTGTCCTACAAGACCATGAACAATCTTCAAGCGAAAGTCCTTCGATGACATGGAAGAGACGTCTTTCATCTGCTTGTACACTATGTAGGCACTTGAAATGGCTGTGTCAATTTGATCGAAGAATAGTCTGAGGTAGTATTTGTACCGGCTTCGGTGGTCGATTTCAAAGCATTGTTTCCTTTGATCAGAGATGTCCACACCTCCCATGTAGCAATTGTACATGGCTGTCATTATCGGGATGTCAACCTCTGCCTTTTGTGCCGATCCTTTGACTTTTCGCTGTTTAGAGGTCGCTCCATGAGGCGTCAAGTAATTTGATACAGCGTACACGCACCGTCGATCCTTCCATTGGATAAATGCCACCTTCCCATTGCTTTGGACAGTGCCAAAGGTTTCCCCAGACTTCATCGCTGCGTCAGTTTGCAATTGGGGCAAGTGCTTCCTGTTCTTTCTGATGGTTGCAACCGACTTGATGCCATATTCATGTAATTTCTCCATCAAGGGAACCGAAGAGAAAAAATTGTCAAACACTAAAACATATCCTTTATCTCTGATGTTTTGTGACAGTTGCAGAACCACCGATTCGCCAAGTGTATGTGAAGAGTCGGAGAATTCATCAGGCTTTTTTCCGGTGTACAGGTGAGATTCGAAGACATAGCCTGTCTTTGCCGAAACTCTAACCAACATTTTGAATCCCCAGCGCACTGATGGTTTGTTCTTGATGTATTGCTTCATGATGTTATGACCTTTAAAGTTTACCATTCGCTCGTCAATTGAATGGGATTTTGAAGCCCTGATGGCATCCTGAAAGTGCATGTTGAAATGATCTAAAACCGCCTGAATCTTGTAGGCTCGGTCATTAGGGGTGGCGTCCCAATTGTTAGAGAAGTGCAGATTCTTTTTAATTGCTTCGAATCTTGCCAGGGTCATTATATTATTCACAAATGGAACATCAACTGCTTTGTCAGTGGACCAATAATCCCTCATTTCAGGAAGAACATGCAGGCCCATTAGAACACAAATACCCACGAAGGCCTTCATTTCTTCTTCTTCAACAGAAAAAAACGTTCCCATTTTGTTTCGCGTATTCGTGTGACTGGGGAATTAGTATGTTACCAATAAATTGATTCAACCCAGAAACTTTGAGAAATACTTCATATGGCCAGTTCAGTTCAAGGATGTCAGACCAAATAATGTCATATTCAATTGTTTTTGAGAACGATGGATTGGGTTGAAGACTAGCATTGGTATTCCATGAGTTACAGAAGAGGGTTTCTCTTGGTCCTGTCATAGTTGAAGAAGTAGGTCATTCATCAGATTCAGGTGCTTGTGAAGTCGATATGACGGTTTCGTCCAATCCGGTCCGGCGTCATAGTCCGCTTCAAGGAAAGACATATCCTCTTCATCAACATGGGCAGGCTCTTCATCGGAATCATCGGCGAAAAGCAATTGTATTGCCTGTCGACCAGCAGATCGTTTGTTGATGAAAATTTTTCCGCCATCACCTGAAATAAGAAGTCAAATTTGAAACAGCAGCTACTTGTAATCATTTTCTGATTCCGTACATGATTTAGAAGATTCAATGTATTACTTAATGTCACAGAAAGTAAACATCTACGCTATAAATAATAATTGAGGCATAGGCACCATAGAAACGGACATAGCCTAGTGGAAGAACTTCGGAATAACGATGTTAATAGTGTGTGGTCGATTCCGTGAAGAAAACATTTTGCCAAAAACTACATTGGTGGAGCGTCATAGACGCAAAAGTGTATCTAGGCTTTTTGGATGTATGTCAAGTACCTAGCAATACATTTTTCAGAACATGTACTAGCATTCGTGAATATTTCATTATTTTGCATAATTTTCCTCAAAGGCTTAGTGGTATATATTTGTACCACCTACGTGTTCTATTTCAATTTTGCACAAACAGACAAATTATCAGCTCATGTCTTGACCAATTATGTTTTTTCAGGTTATCAACTTACCAAAATTTGTGGTAGAAAAGTTACTAGAACATGAAGGAGACAGATGACATGAACACTTACCCGATGCAATTCCTAAAAAGTCGATAATGAAAAAATGTCCAATTTCATCGTCTGTATCCACTAGAAAATCATTGATTTTGTAAAACAAACTCGTCACAGCTTTTTTTCAAAGCATTTTCTACCAAGTTGTTAGATATGGTAAATGACAACGGAAAACAAGAGCCGAAACACGATCACAAAAGAATAAAAATGGTATAAAAATGTACCACTAAACCCTAAAGGGTTAAGGTATTGCATTTTTAGTTTCAAGTGGCGGCCATCTTGGATTTTCGCGTACCGGCCCCCACGGGCCTCCCCCAAGTTGTGTGCGGTGGTTTTTCAAAACGTTGTGTCCATGTGTAGCACCAGGCAAAGTTTAAAAAAGCTGTCACAATGTGCATAATTTTTTTAAAATTCCTCCCAGGTAGTACGTGTGTTATTATCAAGCTGACAACCATTTCTGATTAGTGTTTGCTAGATGACATATTTGCTTGATCCGAACGTGTTTAGTTTTGTAGACAATAGTGCATCAGAATAGAAGCAGCAATCTTAAAAGACTGATGAAATAGTCGAATGAACATAGACCATAGACCATAGAGTAGGGATATATATAGGTAGAGTGTCGACTCAAAAAGTGTCTCTATCCAGTGAAAATTTTTATATGAAAATATTCAGTTTTTTGCGGAGATTACGTTCCTGTCGTCAAAAAATTATTCGAGCATTTCCAAAAAAATTAAAATTTTGCGAATTTATATACTACCGAGATGACTCCTCTATGTAAGTAGTATGCAACAAGTTGGATATCAAGAGGAATGAATATTTGCTAATAAGCATCCTAACTAACTAAGCGGAAATTAAGCTGATTCTCAAGGGAATTTCATGATCCGTTTTATGATGGAAGTCTTCATGAAAAAGTCGACACCTTATTGTGCTTTCTTGGCTGAAATTTCATATTTCTAATTCATGAAAGCAATGGAAGATCATCGAGTTGCCAATTTAACAAATATTACCTCTCCATGGCTGTTATGACACGCAAAATCTGTAAAATAATATCATTTCCTTCTGATTTGCTATCATGATCAGTCAATTCCGTTGTAGTTTCTTCAAAACTGCATAAATGTGTATATCTCACATTGAGTTAATGTGTATATGTACACTGTAAATCGCCCAATACCAATCACATACGAAGGATGCATACCAAAATATTTTTTGGTATATTTCTGTATTCTCTTGGTATATATTTGTATGCTTTTCCTATGTTATTTCATATGTGGTATGCTTTACATATTAAAGCCATACCAGCACAATGTTAAAGGAAAGCATCAATGATGTCTAAAATATCATGATTTAAGGCCTTTTGTCAATAAAGATCACACTAATGTTACTACTGTTTTGTAAGTAGTAAGATAATGACATTTAATAGTCAAACTTACAATACTGAATTCGATTTTAATTCATGTATTCTAAGGCATTTCATAAATAATCAATAAGTATCTCACCATCAACAATTATGCATTATGTAATTTTGGAACTAGGCATATCCGATATAAATCCGATTACCAATCCGATATAAAAACACATTATTAGTCATGAACGCAAAAATAGTTATGTTTGAGATATGTAAGTCAACATGATTGCTGGGAAGTTATCGTTTTATTGAAATGATGTTTAACAACTTAGTTCAAGGAAATGAGCAAATTATCAGTCTTGTGATAGCCATAAGACAAGTAGCAAAGATGACATGCGGCTTTGATTTCACAATAAATCTAATCTAGTTAAATACCACACTTTCACAAAGAAATATTCACGACTGGTATTACTGGAAAAAAGTTATTTGTAAGTAGCATGTAATATAACTTATTTTTTGCCATGTGACTTAAGGCCATTCATACGAAACACATACGAATGAGGACCAATTTGCATAGGGTCTAGTAAATAAAACATACCAACAACTCGTATTTCATTGTAAAACAGCCAATAACAGATAGAATAGTTGGTATCGCTACATACCAATCACATACAAAAGTAAGTGAGATTTCGTATGAAAAGCATACCAGATCTCTGTAAACATACGAGAATCTCGTATCAGATGTTAGTTTCAAATTGTATGTGATTTTGGTATGTGCTTGTATGTAGTTTTCGTATCCAACGATGTACAGTGTATCTCCCTTGAGTTCATTCAATAAAATCGAAAGTGCATACACATTGGGGATTTAATAAGTGTGGAGTTTCCACTACCTAACATACTTACTCTATGCGAATAAAGAAATTAGAGAAATCAAATTTTGGCATCAGCCTTTCTCAGAATGCGGCCTGAGGAATCTCCTGAGCGATCTCTGATTGACAAACACTTGTTACAATGACTGAATGTGCCTCGTGTGCTGACCTTCCGAGTCAGCGCATTGATAATTTTCATCTAAAGTTAATAATATGTTCGTCACATGAATCAATCACTTTGGGTTGAGGACAGACCCATCCTGCTACAATCAGCGAACGAACAAGCTGCAGATGAACAATAATTCTTGAATTTTAAGGTCATCTCCAATGTTTTGCTTTCATTGATTTCCGCTGATTGTCTTGCAGATTGTGTGGAGCTGATTATTTTTTATTCGAGATTCACCGTCATATCAACGGACAGCAGCATACAAGAGACCGGGACGAACAGATTTACAGGAGCTACATACGTAAAACTGAGGAGGATTCCTGTGCTTCCTGGAATGGTTCCTGTCAGCAAGCTGATTGGAATCCTGGAAGAGGTTTTGAATGTGTCGAATATCGGACGGATAAGTCAAATAAGAGGGAAGGTCGGAGAAGAAGTTGTGGGAGAGGCAACGACCAAACCCGGCGATGAAGTGCTTCTGAACTATCAGCGGAGACCGTATGTTGACAAGGCTGGAAATGAGTTCTCATACGCCGGTGCAGGGAGTCCGTCATACAAGATGTACAATCCGCAGGACAACGTTTTCATTGTCGGTGGAGGCAGGAGGACTATTCTCTTCATTTGGAAATGAAAATTAAGTCATACATAATCCGTCAATACAGAAAGCTGATCTTCTCCATTTTCTTGTATTCCATTATATTTTGTCAGCAATCTATTTTTATTCAAAGTTATTGACACAGTAGCTATAGCCTGATTGTTTCACCTTACAAATTGTGATGTCAGTCTCTTCACCACTTTCACGTCTCTTCTACACGTCTAATATGTGGAAATGATATCATTTTTAAGTATTTCACTTTCATTATATTAAATAGTTTGATTTTTTGATTTCTGGGCAACCGAATTACTTGTAGTTGTCCAAACCATTTGTTTTACTGATTGGGAAAATACAAACAGCCGAATATTCATAAATCAGTGATCTATTTTTATTCAAAGTTGTTTACACAGTAGCTATAGCCTGATTGATTGACTCTGTAATTTTGATGTCAGTCACTTCACCACTTAGCGCTCCATACAATTTCGTTGGTTGGGCGGTGTCTAAATATGGAAATTGGGCCATTTTAGCAACCTTCGTCGCAATTCATGTCTATTCTCCATATCATTGTTTTTCTTGTAATATATCGTTGCACTTCAGCATGGTAGGACTGCGGAATTCCGACTGGAAATTTCATTTAATATGCTAATTGCGTTTCTCAAGTTTGCCCAGGAATGACTCCAAGCTTAAATAATAAGTTGTGTTTAAGACGTTAACTAAGCCTGCTTTATATGGAAAGGAAACAGAATCATCACCTGCTTTATGTCACAGGTATTTTCAGAGGAAAATCTCAAAGTTAATTTTAGATTATATTTAAATGCCGTTCTATGGTACTATTCCATCTATTTCACTCATCCCTTTAATATTAATATAATGCGTTTTATTCAAACAAATGAAAATCAAACATTTCGTTCAGCACTAGTCAGCTTCAGGAGTTGCATGAGAGACTTCAGTACTCTTAAGGGGGCCATTGGTTTTATCAACAAATTCGGTTGCGAAGACCATTACAAAAAAGGATAAACGCAGAGTGTCACCGCAAAGTCCTGATTCGAGGAACAATTATTTAAATTATTTCCGGTAGTAGAGGCGGATTACTTGAGAAAATAGCAGTCAAAAGTAAAAGGAGGCATACAGTGCAAATTCGTGAAATGTCACCGGCAAACCTCGCAAGCGAATATGCTGCAATTATGACTGAACTGCAGCATGATAGCGGACATCCACCAGCTTCTCACTAGATTGATTCCCACAGGGTTGTTCCCAGCTTTGATGATGAATAAATCATTTGACAGTAGTTTAGATGCTCATAATCTCAATCAATCTTATCAACAAGTCTTTTGTTCCATGAAATTTCTGCTTCTTTGTCCCTCATATCGAAGAAATCAATTTATTCGTTAAAATTGTTTAGACAGGAGAAAATTATCTCAACAGAGACATGGGATGTTGAATCGAACATTGAAGAAAAATATTAATTGAGAGCTATATCGTTGTCCTGATCGAATACAGTAGAGTTTATTGAGTCTGGAGTTGGGGTATGAAATAAAATGAAAGCAATTTTTATAAATCAAGAACATTTATTGAAATATGAAGATCTAAAAATCTAAAAAATGAAGTCGCTTTTATGGCAGCAATCTATGCATGTGAGAGAACATCCACACCATTTGGAGTATTTGTCTCTTGTTATGGTGTCAACATTTTGCTCAACCAAATCTTTAAGATGTTGATTCTCATCTGTTGAAGACAAGATCCTTCTATGCGATGCCTTCCGATATGACCCTCGATCAGAAACAGATAGTTGAGTTTTAGACATGTTAAATGTCGTTTAAGTGCACTTTTCAAGCAAGTCATAGCCATCGATGTGATGTTGAGGAGAAGGAAATATCGAGGTAATAGACGAAGAGTAAAGGGTACTCAAAGAGGAAGTTCACAATGGCAATGAGCATTGTCGTGTAGGAAGACAAATTCGTGCAAATTGTTTATGACATCATAAATACACCGATTGTACGTCATGCTTTCTTCTCTTCGACATCAAGTGTGCAGATTGTGACGACAGCTATGAAAAAAGGTGGACTAATGCTTAGAAAATGACTTTCAGTGGTCCTGCAAAGGACTTATTGTTGCGTTCTCTCGGGCACAAACGACAGGTTACTACCGAAGCTCACTTGACAATGAAATGATACTTGATGGAGGAAACGCATGCAAAAAGACTCTGGGCTCATCAGCAAACTGACCGACTGCCTACGTCTCGTTTCGGGTCCATCAACATCTTGGACGATCAGCAGGCGTGCTCCACCGTAAAGTACAAACCACGGTGAACCACGGTAAACCACGGTGAAAAAGTACAAACCAACTCTTCAATATAAACACAGGCTAATAATGCTCATATCTGAATAGGCCTAATAATTGTGTGCTGCAGAACAACCAGAACTTCAACAAAAGGCTAAAATGTTAATGAAGAAGTTTTTCCATGCAGACTAAGATGATCATGCATGTTGTAGCTTCTTTGGTAAAAATTTCACAAATACTTTTATTTTTAATAACTACTTGGTGTAGATGTGAGCAAATACGCAAATAACGAAACACTTGCTCCACAGGCAGCAGTTGGAGAGCGTTTGATACTAATCACGTCCTATTTACGCTATAGTACCAAGCACCCTAATTATTGTGATAATTGTAATAATAACTCAAATACTAATGACTCAATGCTAAATATCATTTGCTAAAGGATTTTTCATTTAAATCTGGAAGACAATTCCGTTCAGAATTTTTCAAGTTAAATCCTGCAGAATATTTTGAGTAACACTCGAACGAAATCCTTAACCTCTTGAGCCCCGATGACGTGCGATGCACGTCATGCCGGCACTTGCGTATGTGTTCGACTAGCAGCTGACAAGACAGCCCCAACTACCCATGACGTGCAGTGCACGTCATCGCTGTGTTATTCATTGTTCCTTCAACATTGGGGGAGTTGCAGTTATGAAGAAATGACATTCACAGCACGTCATGGCCTTGGGGCTCAAGAGCATAATGAAAATGCATTTATCTTGACGGATTAATCATGTATTCCTTAAATAATTAGTTACATTTACAAAAGGAGCACACATTATCTCTTATCCCATTATATTTTTGAATGAAAATGATATCATTTTCAAGGATTTCACTTTCATTATAGTTTATAGTTTGATTTTTTGATTTCCGGGCAACCGAATTACTTAAAGTTGTCTAAACCATTTGTTTTACTGATTGGGAAAAATACAAACAGCCAAATATTCATAAATCAGCGATCTATTTTTGTTCAAAGTTGTTGACACAGCAGCTATAGCCTGATCGATTGACTTTGCAAATTTTGATGTCAGTCACTTCACCACTTTGCGTTCCATACAATTTCGTTGGTTCGGCGGTGTCTAAAATATGGAAATTGGGCCATTTTAGCAACCTTCGTCGCAATTCATGTCATTTTCAACGATGCATGCGAAATCACAAAATGCAAAACTAGACTTGTAGCCTATAAGTTAGTAGACAGGTGTTGGACACGAAATCTAATTTTTTGCATAATATCTTGCACTTCATGTAACCGAAATGAAGTTGTTTTTTTATAGTTAAAAAAGTCATGTCAACGATGTTATTATATGCATCACTGCAAACCGTTCACGGACAATTGACAGACATTTATCCTACAAAATCTATTTTGTCGGTCATTGTTAGTTCTTGTAGGATGATTGCCACTGAACACCTACAATACAAAAGCGACAAAATGAATAGCAATGAATTATAGCTTAAATTTTATCAAAAATGTAGGTAATTTATTAAATTATGTCAAAATAAATCTTGCTTTTGCCACACAATAATACAGATTGCCGAAAGGTCAAGCAATTAATATTCAACAGTTTTTGTTTAGTTAATCTGCATACAAAGCATCTGACGCTTACCACAATTTCGATCACTATAAGTCAGTGGAGAACCTACAAATTCGTCGGATATCGCAGGATATTGGAGGTGACAATCGGCGGTTGACTTTGTCAGTAATTTTGTAGGATAATTGTCGGTCTACGGTTTACAGTAAGTTAAATGCAGTCAATTGCAATACGTGTGAAATTACAAAAGTACATTCATCAAAACATGAGTTTTTATAAACGAAATCAGAAGTATCAAGGATAAAAATGCGGTATCATAGCAGAAAAAGGAAACTGTGAAAATGTAAAATTCAATGGTATAAAACAAAAGGATCACTTAAAGAACAATTCTAACGACGAAATTTGATTTAATGGATGATCATCAGTTCCTTTGATGTATAGATAGAAGTTGTTAATTAATGATGCCATCTTTGACACTTTTTAATTTCTGAAACAATTAATTTTATCAGTGTATTGAATCATTGCTTCCGCTATTCGATTGCCACTGAGCACAGTTTAATAGCATTTTCGCATTTCATAGGCCTCATGCTTGTAGGTAAATCAATATTTGAACTTGTGCCGTACGACAAAATGCTAGTATATATCAACTAAGTATTACAGGTTTAAAGGACATTTATAAGAAAAAGACAAGCAACTAGACAAGTTGTTTAAAATACATGTATTTCATAAAGCAAATGCAAAAAGTAGGGATAAGGGTGTAGTTTGTGTATCATTTTTCACACCGCAATAGGTTTTCAGGTAAATATAATTTTATAACACTAAATGCAACGTCGACATTCATGATTGCAAAAATCGTTGCATTCAGCCCACTGAAAGGTAAGTAATATTTATAATCTACACTGTAGACTGTAGGGCACAAAGCCGAAATTTCGTGCCAATTAGCGCCCAGTTAGTGCCTTTCTTATGCCTCGAGGCACCAGTAGACGCTACTAGGCACTAGTAGGCACCAAACCAAATACTTGTTTATCCAATGAAATCGAAGGAAAAATGAATGTGCACGAACTCGTCACTATGAACTTCGTGCCTGCTCGTGTCTTGTGTTGGTTAGAATTGATGCCTAAATTTGGTGCCGAATTCAAGCGAAATTTCGTGCCCTAGAGTTTACAGTGTACTGCTTTTTCGACGCTTTGCAAATATTTTTTCTTTGATGACTCTCAATAAAATGCATCCATTTTCAGTTTCAGTAAATTATGATGGCACTTAATCAACTTTGATCATTTATCGGAAACCACTTATAATTAAAATTCTCATTTAGATGTCAATGCGATATATACATTTATCGAAAGTCATCAATAGGATAAAAAAAACTAGTGACAAGATAAAGTTGATTTAGAGAAATATTGAGCACAAACTGTAAAGAAAAACTTGACTATCTCTCGCTTCACTGTGGGGTCGTTTTTCTCCCCTTGTCGAATATTTACCAAGCAACCTATGGACAAAAGATTCAGAAGCCTACTTTCTACGCAGGCCCATTATGTAACTTTTGACAGAAGGAAAATATATATGGTACTGCAGTTCTGCTATAGTTCTACTTTTCAGTTATGTATCTAATCAGCAATTATATGTTGCTATTGGCCTCACACTGTAAATTCAATTGGTCGGTATGTAAGGTCCGAAACGGTCTAAATGTAAAGGTCCGAATGCATGATTTTTAATTTACATGTTAACGTTTCTATCATGCATAACATTTATATAACTTTTGTAAAATGTCAACATAGATATGCAGAATCAGCTTTATCGCATTGAAAACGATATATTTCATCCTTTTATTATCAGGATCCGCACGTCGAAGGTCCAAAATAGCAGAGGGCCCGAATGATGAAAATTAATGGTCCGAATGAAAAGTAGAATTATGATGAATTATGATGCATATCATTTGATGCAGTATACTCTTATGTATAATTCTACACACAACATCTTACATATTCTAATGGTTTGAATGCATCTAAAGGCCATTGAAAGTATGGCTTGACTCGTACTTTATATTTCATGGAGATAGAGCATCGAGTTTCTAGTTTTAATGATTTTCAAGGCTAATGAATCGCTTTTGAAAATACTGATATGAAGTCTGGATGCTGTACTTCTACAAACACTATTCTGGATATATGAATGCAATAAACAAAAGAATGTGGGATTACGCGCTACATACAGTTTCATATTGAGCAAACCGGTCACGCAATACCTACCCAGTTCCCAAATAATATGTGATTCTAAATGTACGATACAATAGCATCATTGAGTACTTAGGATCTATTTGTACAGTACAAATGATGAATAGTGAATATTGTTGATCATTCAGCGATTAGCCTGGTTTTCAGACATAGGCCTGGCATCTTACCAACAGTTGTAATTGTTCGAATGATAATTAATGAGTCAAAGGCTGTTATCCATTTAGAGATAAACATATACCTCTGAAAGGATATAGCACATACCCACAATGTTCATCTTCTTCAAAATTGTTACAAACAATAGTATATAGATTTGTCAGATTAAAATCAGCTGTTCGGTACAATTAATCATTACAGCTGTTCAATTTGATTAGATGACAGAGTTCATTTGATATTAACTTAATGGATACTGACTGAGTGAGAATCAAGATGTCAAAATTTCAGTCTCGTTCAACATGTAGTTAGTTGCACTTTCTTTCTAATAATAATAATAATAATTTATCCCCAGTTGATAATTATAATAATTATCAGAAGTTGTCCGGAAGAGAGAGGGTTTCGTAAGCGCATGCATAAGGTCTGGCAAGAAATGCATCCCCAGACAACGATATCAGAACAAGGGCTATTGAATCAAAAGCAATCGATTGTGAACAACAATTTGCTAACAAATGAAGAGATACAGCAAATAGCAAATCGCGTAATTGACCCTGGAGCCAATGAAGACAATAGTGCATGTAACAACAGCATGCCTTCCAGCCCGGCTGATTCAGAAACGAATATGAATCATGAAAGCTCAAACCAACCTCTGACTGATGCAGAACAACAGCTTATGCACAGAATAATGCAGTACATGAACAATTACATGAATCCAAACAACAGAGATAATATAAGGAAGATAAAAGTTGATGAAAAGTCAAGACAAATAATTGAGAAAGTAGACAATGTGAGTGAGTGCATTCCGACCAATAATATAGCGGAGTTGAACGCATTGATATACTCTGCTGCTAAAGCTACGGAAGAAACCGTAAATATGAACAATGGAAGACGAGCTGGAACGCCACCGTGGAAGCGCCGACTACAGAAACAAATTGAAGTCCTAAGTAGAGAAGTTAGCCAACTGAAATCGTTCATTGACTCTAACGGAAGGTTTCCTCCTTACATGATTCGAAAGTACAACATGAACAATAAAAAGTACAACTAAAGAAGAGGTGCATGAAGACGCAAAGCAGCGATTAATAGCCATCGATGCGTGAGGGCATGGATGAGCACAGTCGCTAGATGAATGCCAGGTCTAAGAGGTTCCACTGCTCGATCAGTCTGTCGGCCAACATCTTCAAAGACACTGGTGGGTGGTTGTACCTCTCCCTCACTCTGCGACCAAGTTCATCCCAGCAGTGCTCGATGGGGGAGAGGTCGGGAGAACGTGAGGGCCATTCCAAGGTTGGGATTCCACTGCTTGCTATCCTGTTAGAGACCACTGAAGTGCGATGGGGCCTTGCGTTGTCATCCTGAAAAATCAATTGATTCGATGTCACTGCTGGAACCACGACCTGTGTCACGATCTCGTCGGCATATCGCTGTCCTGTCAATGTTCTTTTCACTACGATTGCTGATGTTTTTCCTTTGTGCCAGACACCGGCCCAAATCATGACACTACCGCCGCCGTACCGGTCGTGTTCTTTGACGCAACATGGAGCAAATCGTTCACTTGGCAAGCGATGAACACGGATCCGACCATCGTTGAAATCGAGAGTAAACCTCGATTCATCAGTCGAGCACACGTTCCCACTGACTGTCACTCCACGACTGATGACCTTGGCACCACGTCACTCGTCTCCTTCGATGTTCCAGGCTCAGCGGAATTCTCACAGCGGGTCGTCGAGACTGTATACCAGCTTCTCGCAATCTTCGATATGCAGTTCGAACGCTACAGGTAACGTTACGAGCAACCTTCCAGTACACAATTAGCTTCGGGACGGACACAAATCTGTTTCTTTTAGCAGCTAAAACTAAGCGTGCATCTGTCCGCTTGGATGATACCCTTGGTCTTCCTGATCCGTTCTTCGTTTCCACATTTCCTTCTGCTTTCCAACGACACCACCACCTCCATACAACGACCCTTGAAATTTTCAATTCTTTCGCAACAGTTGTAGAACTTTGCCCACAACGCATCATCCCAATTGCCATTCCTCTGGTAAAGTTATCGTGCACCATTTCATAAGTCAAATCTGGTCAGCAGTAGGTGGTGATTCTGTTCAACTTCTAGCTGTTACTGTGATCAATATCAAATTTTGAAATTTGATGGTCCTATATCATTTCCATTATCATATGGAGTTCAATGGTGATACATAGAAAGCGAGATATCATCTCAAACCATAGAAAAAAATGAAACAAACTTCCATTCAAGTCAATGATAGTTGGTTTCATTATTTATGTCAGTGAGTATACAAGCCATGCTGGGTTCTACAATGACTTCTTACAGAATCCCAACACAATACCAGAATGGCTAGTCACAGGCAAGACTGTACTGATAGAGAAAGATGAAAGCAAGCCACCTAGACCTGACAGTTACAGACCAATTACATGCCTACCAACAATATGGAAAATATTCAGTGGAATTATAGCAAACAAGATAAACCATCACATCAAAGCAAACAGAATAATGCACCAAGAGCAGAAAGGATGCCGACCCAATTGTAGAGGAATCAAAGAGCAACTCGCGATAGACCGAACAATAACATGCGAAAGCAAAAAGCGAAAGAAAAACATATCAATGGCATGGATTGATTATCGCAAGGCATTCGATTCTATCCCGCATCCATGGATAAAGAAGTGCTTGGAGATGTATAAGGTGAACAAACGCATACAAGAAGGAATCGCAGCATCGATGAAAGTCTGGAGTACTATGGTAACACAAGAGAAAGAGGAAATTGGAACAATTTAATTGTACTCAAGAAACAAAATCGAAGCTATAAATACATTCGCTGTACCTGTAATAAGTTACACTGGCGGAGTGGTGAAATGGAACAAAACAAGAATTAGATGAACTGAATCGCAAGACAAGAAAGACATTAAATATATACGGAGGTTCCTGCAATGTTGATCAGAATTTTGTGAAAATTAGACAATGCGTTAAAACGAGTCGTGAAAACCATTCAGTATTCCAAAATATATCAAGGTCCAAAAATCATGCCATTTAAAAGGGCATCAAAATAGCAATCTTGTCGATATAGCCTATTGACTTTCCACTTCAAATGCAGATAGCTGCGATAAAATATAATATTTTGCAGATAACTGCGTTTGATGCAACGCATAATAGGAATAGGCTTGCAAAATTAAGCTATTCAGTATATTTGCATTCAAATAGGCTACCATTTGCTTTTGTCAATTTTCCATGAGATAAATAAAATCTTCCATTTTTTTGTTCACTGACCGACTATTGCTATTTGGCAGTCTGCAAACTGACACATCCTTATCAAGGTGCTACTAGAAATTGTATGTTCTCTATCTCTAGAAATTTGAATTTAAATAATCATGTAAAATTTACCATAGCATGGTGACCTGTCATGTTTCATAATGGAAAAATGTTAATCAAAAACTTGTGAAATAACAAGATACAGACTTCAAGATATCCGTTTTTAGAGGTGAGAGATATCCGCGTACAGAGGTAATTATGGAAATTATAAACCCTAGAATGCATGATCTTTTTTTCTCCGTTTCTGCATAGTGTGGGTCTGAGACTGTCTGCATAGGTCTCCGTTTCTGAGACCCATGCCCCATAAAGGTAGACTTGTGCGTTTAAATACATGTAATAACAAGTTTTTATTATTGATGTAGCTTGATGATCTATTTAGTCAAATCGGCAATGTACAAAAACTGATCAATGGTGTAAATAAATGTTCATCAGGCCTATAATGTCTCTGTACATACATGTATGTATACTTGGCAAATACGAAAAATTCAACGTTTTTAGCACGAATCACATTTGAATTGATAATGTTGCAAACACAGGGGAGTCTGACAGATACAGCATAAGTATTTGGTCTTTCTGTCAACCTTTGACTTCCAACATTCAGAGCTCCTGCCTTAAGCTGCAGATACTTTGTATTAATTGCATTTGAATATATTGAGCGAAAAAAAAAAAAAAATTTTAAAAAAAAATTATATAAAAAAAAAAAAAAAAAAAAAAAAAAAAAAAAAAAAAAAAAAAAAAAAAAAAAAAAAAAAAAAAAAAAAAAAAAAAAACAATTAACACAATAGTTCCTCGGCTTCCGGCAAATCGCTGAAAAATAAAACTATATTCACAACAGAAGAAAAGGAAATCAACACGAAACATTCAGAAGCAAGTTAAAGCATTTGGGACATCGGACACTTGAATTAAGCAAACGTAGATTTGATTTTATCGGTTAGAATATTATAGCGCATCATTCTCAAAAAAGGTCTTCTCAACGAAATTCATTATTATAAAGGTTTTATATAAAAAAATAAACCAACCCCCGTGTTTCTCCTTTGTTAATAATACACTTAACTAGTGCGGCGGCGTAATAAGGTTTCCAATCCTACATTCAAACAGTGTATAATTTTATCCCAAACATATTGTTTTTGTTGCTAACTGGTGCTAACTACATGTAACAATCACTTTACTTCAGTTGGATTGACTAGTTGCCGGTTCTTCGCCACTCCCATCTAACCTAAGTTAACATCTTACATTCTTCATTCAACGAGTGCCAGGACTAGAAATAAAATACTAACTTCCATTTTTTCGCCAATAAATAATCGATCTTGATTGATTATTTCTTTCTATTTTACGGAACCGAAAACCGGATATTATGGAAAAATGTCTATTTAGCGAGACCTTTCGAACGGCACAGACTGTCATCGTCAGGCTGCGAATGAGACTCATGTCACAAAATGCAGAACACAAATAAAAAACGTACTTATGGGTTATCCCCAACGTTTTCAAATTTTGTCCCAAAAGTCGTAGAAATGAATCAATCGTCACAAATACTGAAAACACACGTAATGGGTGAGGATTAACTCTACCACATACCAAATTTTGGCAAATTCGATATGTTTCTTTTTGAATTAGAAGCGATGACTTGAAGTGCAGCGAAGCCGGCAGCTTCATCCCGAGTTGTCAGTCGACCTCCAACGTCTGAGCAGAAGGCTCTTGAGGTCAACAAAGTCCATTTCTCTACAACTCGTGAAGACGATGATGACCGCGTCACATCCCTCAAATGGCAGTGAAATGAGACGAAAGAAAATAAGAAGAACAATGCTACACGAGTAGCAAATGATGCGTCCGAACAGACGAAGTTAGATATCAAGCTGTTGACATCGCTACACTTTACTTATCGTCTCTAATGCAAGAAGTACTTGCCGATTCTGCAATAGAATTTTTGCATGTATGTTGAAAATATGCTTCAGTAAGTGTACCATCGAAAAAAAAAAAAAAAAAAGGGGTTTTTTTTTGTGTTTTTTTTATTTTGGGAGACGATTCTTGCAGATTCTAAAATAAATTTGGGAGAGATAACCCATAATACCAAAAAAACTTATGTATTGCATTCAGATGTAAGGAAACGATCCATTTAGATTAGTGCGTTAACTTTACATTTTGATAATTTGTAGGCACTCATAATGAAAATTTAAAATATTATTTAAGGCTTCATATTTTTCACTAGCTATTTTTCCTGCTTTTATGAGAGATCTTTGTTTTCATCATAGCAACATACTGTACAACAAAATAAGATGTATGGTGGTTATTATTGTAAACTTGCAGTTCATACAGTATATTTTTTGGTTGAAGGAAGACCTTTTTCTAAATTAAAATAAGTTGATTATTAAGCTTCGCTATAAGCTTAATACAAAATAAAATAGGCAAGAAATACGAAACAACGCATTCAAGGTATATGTTAGATTCGCTATGATAGTGACGATTAACTGACATAAAAAAAGAAAATGAAAGAGTAATTTTGAAAAAGTCAAATAAAAAAGTAAAATAAAAAAAAAAAAAAGAAAAAAAAAAAAAAAAAAAAAAAAATAAAAAGGAAAAAAAAAGGTTGTAAAAAAGGAAAAAAAAAAAATGAAAAGTAAAGAAAAAAAAATTGAAAACAAAAAAAAAGAGGTGAAGAAAAAAAAAAAACAAAAAAAAATTAAAAAAAAGTAAATTTTAAAAAAGAAAAAAAGAAGAAAAAAAAAAAAAAAAAAAAACAAAAATAGAAAAAAAGAAAAAAAAAAAAAAAAAAAAAAAAGAAAAAAGAAAAAAAAAAAAAAAAAATAAACACCAAAAAAAACCCCAACCACACACATAACAAAAAAAAATCATGCCCAATAAAACCCCAAAAAGAAAATAAAAAAAAAGAAAAAAACAAAAAAAAAAAAACAAAAACCACTACTCCCCCCCCCCCCCCTTTTATGTCCCCCTACACCCACCCCCCCCCCTCCCCCCCTGACCCTACCCCCACCCAAGAAACACACACTAACAAACCCCCCCTCAAAAAGAAAAACTACCCCCCACCACCCCCCACGAATAACCCCCCCACCCACCCACACCCCCCCCCCACCCACCTTTTGTTATAAAGAACCTTAAAGAACCCCATAACCTGTCCCCCCCTCCCCCCCCCCCCCTACCCCCCCCCCACCCCCCCCCCCCCCCCCACCCCCCCCCCTCTGCCCCCCCCCCCCCAGAAACCCCCCCTCCCCCCCTGCCCCCCCCCACTCCCCCGCCACAACACCAACCACTAACAGCACCCCCCCCCCCCCCAAAACATACCCCCCCACCCCCCCCCCACCCACCCACCCCCCCCCCCCACCCCCCCAACCCCCCTCCCCCCCAACCCCCCCCCCCCCCTCAACCCCCCCCCCCCCCCCCCACCCCCCTTCTCCCCTATCCCCCCCCCCCCCCCCCCCCCCCCCCATCCATATCTTTACCTGCATTAATACCCACTAACCTATGAATACAAGTGCTTATAACATATGTATAGACCTACATTAATAATCACTGACATAAAATCCATCATGTTTAGTGCCCATCATTAGGCAGATAAATAGATTCGCACCATCATTCTGAATCCGTTCATTTTACCTGATGGCAAAAAGCATCACCGAACACCATCCAAGGTATCAATGCCCCTTGCAATTTTTGAATAATGACTACTCAAGAGATTATATAAGTCTTCAATTTGTATCTTCTATATGCCAAAAATGTTCTCAACATACCGGATTTTATTTAAAATTTGAAAGCTGTAATAATTGCTAAAGAGACAGATTCACAGATAATGATGATCAAAAATACATAACTCTGAAATTCCGGTGAATTCGATTAGGGCACTGGACTATATGAATAAATACCCTACGTGAATGAATCATGGGTAAACTGTTCACAGATAATCCACTTCTAAAAGTCTCTTCTACGAGCAGTGCTAAAAAATATATTGCAGAATATTGGCAGTAATCATGATCTCATACAAAAATTTTACCGTTTCACAATAATTCGTATTTCGACGAATTGTCTCTATAAATAACCTCCCTCATAGCTTCGGCTGTTGGAACACCACTTCACCGGGAATAACTGTGCCTTAGTTATTCGTATTTACACGCAACATGCGTTCGAATATTACGTCATTTAATGTCGATCATCATCATCAAAATCAGTCAATTATAAGAAAAATCAACTTTATATTACTGATTGGAATTGGGCTGGCAAGAACCGCTTATTTCTAAAATGAAAAGTACTAACTCCCATAATGCACCACCTTTCTCCACCTACCATTCTTATCCTATTTCATAAATAGGTCTACTGAAACTGTTCTTAAAGAAACCTCACTCTTCAACGTCGCAACTTGGAAAATTATTCTTATGACATTCAGTGTAAACGGGATGAACCGATCATTTTTGCCAATTTTAATTTAGTTTTGCTCATGTACATTTCAACTGGTGAAAAATTAACGCACTGTCTGCATTTATGTGATTGCTTTTACTTCATTATATGCCAAAAAAATGACAACTTTACGATCAGGTGAAGGCTTCATAATTTTTTTATACTAATCAACCACTAGAAGATTGAATGTACTCAACAATGAACCTTGTCATAAATGAGTTTTAGTACTATTTTGAACATAAATGAATTCACTGAAAAGTTATACTCTTGCTAACTGAATGTAGAACCCGGTTCAGGAGACATCAACGGTATTATTGCAGTGACCTGTCACTAGGTTTTCGCAAATTTGACGATTTAAGTAATAACCTACTATCATTAACACAACGTACAACGCATTTTACGCGGTCAGAATGATTCTTCCACAGCAAAATTGTAACACCATGCCCCTTCAGCCCTTCGTTCACACATCTCTTTGACCATTGTCTGTCCTGTCTTGCTATACTCGTTAATAACATCATCAGACAACGATCAGTATACGTCACAATTAAACGTCCGATTATTTCGTGTGAGCCTGTCTTTCAATTCTCATGATGACGGTGGAATTCCACAGCTGTTACTCTGGTTACTCTGGCACAGTGACTAGACGTAGCTAAAATAAGGGCATGCTGTGATGTTTAAGGACACACACAAGGGTCACTCGTCAACCACGCAATGGAACCTTCCACTGGGATTTAAACGGAAGACATCCATCATAGCAAAAAATTACTAAAAAAGCAAGCAAGGATTCCTTACTTCTCTTTCCAGAAATATTTGATAAAGCAATCTTAAATATGTAATAAACAATATCTAACCAAAAAATGAACAATTTCTCACTGTTCATCTTAAAACCATACCATTCAGAATACACGTCCATTCAGCTAAAATTGGCATGAAATATGAAAGCCTTGATGGAAAAAAAAAAATAGAAGTTTTTTGGGTAGGAATCATTGGTAAATTGAGTTGTTTGCCATACAATTTTAGCCACAGCAACGTTGTGAAATTGTCAAATGTGAATTACGAAAATCA
The DNA here is from genome assembly GCA_907163375.1 of Prostheceraeus crozeri. Taxonomy (NCBI): domain Eukaryota; kingdom Metazoa; phylum Platyhelminthes; order Polycladida; family Euryleptidae; genus Prostheceraeus; species Prostheceraeus crozeri. Next base: position 12,139 of record CAJQUW010011763.1, on the reverse strand, counting down.
TCTTCGAAAAAAGAGCGACAGGTCGCCAAAAAAAATACATTAAGCATTATTGATTGAACACTAACGATTTAAACACGTTGATTCAGAGCATCTGGCTCGCCTGCTGAAAGAGACTGAGAGAATTTACTCCACGCTACTCTGTTCAGCATTTGACGTCTGAATTCCTATCCACAGAAAGATTATTCCCAAAGAAATCAAAATATCTCCGTCCGATGACTTCTGCTCGAGTTCTCTCTGGAAAATACTCGCTGTAAAGAACAAAGGTTTCAGACGAGGCAATGTTCGAGCCCAAATTTGCAAAAACCGTGACGTGTCATCTTCTTTAAACTTTTATTTCACTGATAATTTCCAACCATTCTGTCCATCACATCAACTCGCACTGCTTTTGGTTATAATAGTGAATAACATTTGTTAATATTTCTCGAAGGATCCTGAATGGATGAACACTTGTAAGCTGATGACAACCCAACACAACTTGTTTTTCTTCGCCTTGTAGGAAACGAGTTTGAATGATAGTTGGTCACTGTCTATCAGAAATTTGGCTGAATAGAGCTCTCTGCCCTGAGATTCCTCACTGCTTTTTGGTATTTCTCTTTTCATGTCTTTATAGTGCCCACAAATAGATCACGCTTCTTAGTCTCTGCTAAGGAATGCGCTGAAGAAATTATCTGTACATCTTCCTGATGGGACAGAATGAATGGCCTGTAAAACAACATGTTTCTCCCAAACCACGATCACCGCGATTATGACTGTGTCTTTCCGTAATACCATAGTTCATAGAATTCATAAACAGATTGTTTCATAAAAAATACACCCCTTAAACATCGCCTTAACTTCAACTTTGTCTAACTCCGCCAAACTTGAACGAAGTATCTCTGAAATTGGAAGAATATGTCAGTTTGCTTTACTAAAAAAAATTCCCCATTTTATTTTGTCCGTAATTTCAAGCATGAATATTGAGTTGATTTCCTGTTATAGATAAAAAAAGTAGTAGATAATTTGATCTTCATTTAGCAATGTTACACAGAATCATACATCACTCTTATAAAATTACATTGTTTTCCTTGTTATAATATGTTTCTACAACCAAAGCTATTAACAAAACAAAATAAGAAAATCGTCAATCAGAGCCAGTATAGCACCATTATTCAGCAACAATAATGAACTGCTACATTGATTAACTGGACTTCATAGTTCCATACCTTCCTGACTTCGTTGCGTGTGTTGGCAGCACTCCTATGCTTTCACTAAAATCCATCCTCTTACCGAAAACAATACAAACACAAATAACAATATTGAGATCCATCCACAAAAGCAAAGTGTCACCTTGCTAGAACTAGATTTTTTTGCGACTACAAGCAACGACTAAATGGTCCCTTACACAAACGTCATCGATGGCATAATTTATTTTCGACTCTGTCGTAAAGGCTCTGCCGTCCACGCAAAACATCCAAACCGTAAACCGCCTAATTTTGAATTTGTTAAAGTATCCAAATCTCTCTTAACTGAGATGGCTACTAGACTCGTCTATTTCTAAGTCCACTATTCGTGAAGACTTATTGAGTCGAATTCAAGAGCTGTTAAAGGCCCTCTCAATCAATTATCAGAATCCCCATACAAAAAGACGTAACAATGCAATGAGTCAATTGTCCTGGCGAAATCAATGGATCGGGTTTGTCTGGTCTGATGAGGCATCATTCCGACTGAAGATATGATGTCGATTGAGATTATGGATAAAATCTGATCAAAATTCCAACATTTACTTGTCCCCGGTCAAGTGCTCACTCTACTGTTTTGGGCTGCATTTGAACCAATGCCCTCTGAACTTCACAACAGCAAGAACCATGAAGTCTGGAAGCTAGTGAATGTTTTACGAATAACATTGGCCAAATACAGATCAACTTAGTAGTAAGAAAACGCGAACACTCGACCGGCGCGCCCCCCTCCCCCACCCCCCATCTGGAACGACAGAGTTGTTCCTGGCGGGTGGCCGGCCAGGTTGTTCACTTCACAACATGTTCGCTGACGGTCTGTACGCGCGGGTGAAGTTACAGAGTAGTCCTAAGTTAGTCTGGTACACTGGTACGTATGTACGCTTAGGTCTCGAGACTGACGGTTGTGCGGCAAGAGTACATGGCCTGTCAACAGAGTGTAAGAGAAGTCTTGTATGTGGACGAGAAAGCTGTACGATCATACGACGCTGGGAGGTCTGACGTCCGACATAGGAAGATGAACAAAGTACCGAAACGATCAAAGTACGACCGGTGTCATCTGGGCAGTCTCGGATGAGCAAAGTCGAGTTATTGAAGTGTTGGAGGAAGGTCCGCCGTCAGGAGTTGACAAAGTGGACGCGTTTTTGTAGAGACTAAAGAACACGTGTGAACACCCTGGAACGTCGTACGGACGTACCCGTTCACAAAGGTAGTCCCAATTCAAAGAGTTAGATATTGACGAAGAAGACGACGGATTTACCGCGTCTGACCTCGGGTACCCCGAACGGGGATGAAGTTTCAGGTAACCAAGCCATCCTCGATTTAAAAGCAAATCCTGTCTGACCGTTTGTGTATGACCAACGTTGTTGTACACTACAAGCTAGCGTAACGGGGTTGTAAGTGAATAAGCATGGGATCGGAACCGCTCCGGGACAAACACCTAAGTTATCCCGCCATTTAGTAGTACTTCCCATAATCCAACAGCAACCGTACCGGGAAATGGAGGGTCATACGAGAATGAGACAGAAAGCCGTCGATGTCCGTAAGTAGAACCGCCCGCAAGCAGCCAATGGTCGTTGATTTCAGATCTAAGACTTACGTCTGACGGTTAAGCGAATGGCACATGTCTAACTTCGGATATTCAACGTCATTAATTTGCCCGGCCGGCCAAACTGCACTACTGTGTCAAAGTACGCGTACTCCCGAACTACGCTAAATCGCGTCTGATGGTAATCACGCGTACGTAAGTCGCTACAGAATCCGTGGCCGTCACTAAGTGGGTCGGGATAGCAAGAACCTCTTTTTAAAAGACTTCATCGACATTCACGTAAACGCCCATTAAGATATAGATTACTGGAGAGAGAGCGGTTGTGGAACAGCCGGTACAGTAATCGACGGGACAAAGAAGCCATACATGGTGCAAGACCCACCGTCCCTGTATGTGAGTTGGAAAGTCACTGACGGTAAACCAGTTACTAGATTTACAAAAAGTTCGATCGGTCACGTAAAAGTATCAGAAGACCTCAAGAAAAAGTTCCGCTGACGTCGCGTAAGGTTTACCTCGGAATACTGACCTTAGCTACACAATAAGAAATCGCAACGTGACCTATGGAAGGTGTTTCTGGGGAGTGTGGACAAAGCCGGAACAACGTTCACCCGAAGCAGAACGAAGTGGACTAGTAAGTGACGTGCGCCCTCTTGGGTCAAAAAGGTTCGGAATGACGCGGTATCCACGACGTACGAAATGGATATTAGAAACAACTGAACGTGGGATTGTATAGTTCACTTATTGTTACAGTCGAATCCCAGTTACCGAACATGTCGAGTTGAGTATTTACGATGAAAGGATAACAGTCCACAAGCTACGACGTCCTCCTTGGTGTGTAAACTGGTACGACGGACGTGTTGTGCGGAGGTGGGGCTCGCTGACACTGTATCCAAGGACCCGCAAAGGCGTCACCCTCTCAGTACGGCGCGATAAATAATATTAGTGACGTGTCATACTAGTACGTTTTCGTAGGTCACGAATTACGGACGAGGTGAACAACCCATTGACATAGGAACAGTCCCTTACTTTCCGCCGACAGGTGATTAGGGTGAGAAGAACCGGTTTCATGTACCCTCGTACGAACGCGTCACGGTGTCCGTAGGTATACCGTACGTGTCTACATGACCCGACAGTCATAGACGGGAGTCGGACGACAAAGACAAACGAACGTTGAACGGCGTAGCAGCTGCAACCCGTACGACCTTAGGCGGATGTTAGAGACCGATAGGTCGGTAATATGTCGCGCATGGGTCGTTCACGTGCACAAGAGACACAGCGTCCGTCGAGTAAGCCAATTAGGACGTAACTTAGTTAGACAGACGGCGTTCGCTGACACGTCGTGTTGTAACGCGTACCTATAAAACGTAGTGTACACAGTAACCCGTAGGGATGGTATTCAAACCGAAACGCCACTCCCGATATGCGACCCGTCGACCGAACCGCCTACTTACGGTCAGCGTACGTTGCTGTCTTACGCTCCGTAAACACCTGAGCAACTACCGCTACGACGGACTTCGATCACCATACAAATATGGACGAATACTTTTCAACAAGTCACGAGAGCCCCACTTCAGGTGAACCGGAACAGTAAGTAGCGTAAACGCTAGCGAGACTGTAGGACGGGCTTCCTACGAAACTAGCACGTAATAAGAGATGATACCGAGGAGCCAACGACAAGTAGGCAGTAAAATGGTGTGACGGCAAGGCGATAAGGAAATTCCAGCCGAAAACGAACGTGGTAAACTTACTAGACGATGAGGTGATCTGAGCCGACCCTCCGGAGACGAACGCGTGACTCCCCGGTCGAGAACCTGGACTCGAGACAGGCTGACTTAGTCGTTTTAAAGGGTGACGAATACGAGTTGGTGATCGAAACGTACTCTTTATTAGCTTTACGAGGACCGTAATGAGCAGCACGAACGAGCTCAGCCAGGAGGATACAGACGACGCAACGGCAAGAACCGGAGTGTGATAAAGAGAAAGCCGGAGACGTTACCCTCTCCGCTTCTAGATACTAGCCAGCCGTCCCTCTGAAGGTCCTGTTCCCATCATCGACTTATACCTCTCATATTGTCAGTGTCCCTATCTCATCCGGTCCCCTAACCTCTCGCCGTTTGAACTATCCTCGGTGGCAGAAAGGACGCTGACAGGTTCGGAGAGAATTCGATATGAGTACTGATGTCATTACGTGTGTACGGCGTCCCCACCATAAGGACTACGGTACTACTAATCCGAGCCCTGTACGTCCAATAAGTAATTGCCCCATATGATCTTGGACCGAAGCGTACCTCCCGTTGATCCTAAACTTCCCATCCCGAGACTTTACGTTTCCTACGTTTATATTATGTCCACGACGACTCCCGATTACCTGCGGTACAGAAGAGCCTCTTCAATTCCCACGATCATCTATGAACCACTCGCTGAAACTGTTACTGGGGTAAACAGCTCCCGAAGACCCGCCTGATGACGGACTCGCGATGATTTAAGCACTGTAGTAACAGTACCGTCACGCCTCCGTGATTCACTTTTCTTCTACGACCATCCGCCTTAATGTCACGGCCGTTTACGCACCCGGACGTAACCATAATCATGACGTTCTTTCACGAACAACAGAGAACCGTCGGCTCGTGCGATGTGTGACTGATCGCCCACAAGGTGATACTCAATGGAGTAACTGTGTAAGCGGAGACTCGGACCCTAGGCAAATACGTGTACACATTGTATTTTCCTGATCCTGTACTAAACCGACTCAAAGAAAACACGTATAGAGCGAGCGAACGTTATGTGTGGACGTAGAGACCCTTCATTCCACAGTCGTCCTAGACTGTGTCTGACGACTATCGAATGTTACTAGGAATCCTGATCTTCCACCTATCCTCCTCTGTAGGATACGACCCCGGAACTGAACGATAATAGAAGAAGGACGTCAGAAGATAATCACACCCAAACTCGTTGTCTCCACCATGGTAAAAAACGTGTTAGCGCAGCACGCACATGGCCACCCTCATGCCGTTTCCCGTCGTCCGGAATTCAACCCGGGAGTACCCGTAACGAGAAACGAGAGAAGCCAGGACTTCGACTGGGTACATTTTCGCTGACTGAGAAACTGAATGACTGGACAGATGTACATTGAGGAAACTTCGTGCTATAAGTCTCTCTTACTGTTAAGCGTGGGCCAAACAGATCGGATACCACCGGTCTGACACGCATCAGACGCGATTAGGTAGAACCGTAACATGTAAACAGACGATGCGGAACTTAACGGGTACGAACCAGCCTTGCTCAAAGACGCCCTCGCTCGTAAGTTTCCATCCTCCCTTATGAGTTGCGGCTACACCGGCTGTACCATCTTAGACGGCGTTACGTGAGGAATACGGTGCGATAGACCCGTGCCTTATCCTACCATCCTGAGGATTGTATAACCCCAGTCGCACCCAGAACCCGGGCAGCGTACCCTCTGACCATCCTCTGCCAGACGGAAAACGTTATGCCTACCTAACGGGCGTGCCTGCAGCAGACAGTGTCTGTAACGAAGAGATTTGGAGATTGCGTGTAGTAAACGTCACTAAAACCCCTCCCTCCGTACTTCTCGCTTCAACACAGTCCGTGCCGAATCCGAATATACCTCACCCAACTTAATGCCGCCTGTCCCGTCCTCATCTTTTACTATCGACCGCCCCCCCTACTCCCTCGACCCTACTGTCTTACTCTAACCTACCTATTCTACGCGGATGCCGTACCCCTGAATACGTTATCCGGGCTATGGCCTGTGACCAAGCGACCTCTGTGACTGCCTAACAATCTACACTATCAACACTCCACTACCGCAATCCTGGCGCATCCCGATCTTTGAGTTTCCGGACAATACCTATGCGTACAACATTACAATAAAAACACAGATGACCTGTAAGGCGCTCCCTTTAGACCTGTAACCGTCATCTAACGGGCGACACCGACACGACATCGTACATCCGCATCAATAACTAAGACGTGAAACCCTATAATGCAGAAAGGGCTGTCGTCGCACTACACAACCCCTCAGCACATAACGGAAAGGGTAGTAGCGCTCCGTACTGTAAGACCCCCCTAGATGGTGTGAGTGCCTTTAAGTTCCCCGCGTATCATCTTAGTACATAACACGATTGCATGGATCAACATGTGTAAGCGCCAGATCCGCTCGATGTGTAACGTTTGTCCGCCGGGTAACCTCGAAGTACTGCCGCAACAATACATACACTTAACCTACAATGTAAGACAAATGAGACTCTACAGCGCCGTCGACGCGTATTCACTGTCCCGGTAAAACTATTTCCCAACAGCCGACGCACGAAGAACCAACAGGTAAGAAAAAAGGATGAACGTAACCCACCGACTGCGTACATACATCAAGCGTCAATTTTACGGTATAATGTCGTTAACTTCCCGACATACCTTCCCCTAAACTCCGTTTGCCATTCCCACCATGACCTCCGTAACACCAGTAAAGGCCTAGATGGACCTATAGCGGCCGCGGGGGTTTCAAGACCTTACCGTTTTTCCATTCAGTGTCAGTACTGGTCCCGCGAGACGTTAGATAGACGACGACTAGGAAATTACTGTAAATGACAGGACACACGGAAGGCGTGTAGAGTCGACCAGTTATAGCAATACGTAAACGCCTGACCGAACACCGAGCGTGGCGCGTATTTTCAACGACAGACCAAATGCACAAGGGACTTAAGACGTGTATAAAGCCCTGATGGACTATCCGTTACACCTTCAACAGTCCGACCCAACCTGTATTCTCAGTATCCGGTGAAAATATGGGAGCCGACATGTCACACGGAACCGATAAGTTTCTATGCCGAAGAAGGTTACACACTAAGTTCGTCACATTGACCGGCCGAGACGTTAATACACCGCCTGAAGACCAACGAACAGAACGGGACGTATGTCACGAGTGGACATCTCGCCAGACGCGAACACCAGCTCGTCCCCTAACAATACAGCCGAACTCGGGGTAGTGCGATACCTGAATAAATGCTCCCGACACATGACAGACTCACGACTAAACAGCCGTGTGCATACTAATGTCCAGGATCCTCCAACATAGAAATGTGTAGACCCAGAGTTAAGGTCAACGGTGCCAGTTGATTACCGCCATAGAAAGTTGCACCTGCTCTCCAGGTGTGATTAACGGTCACGGGCAATTTCGATTACCGGAACACGAAAGACCGGAAAGGTAGTACGAGATATTGAGTCTGGATTAAGACCCTACCCCTAAGCGAAACCCTGACAATGGCCGGATCGTCCGCACCCTGAAATTCTTCACGCACAACAGGACCTTCGACTAACACCATGAAAGCCCCATGTTTCTAACGACGTGATCTTTTCACCGACATCGTACGAGCGTAGCTTCAAGACGCTCCTGACCAACATTTAATAGCCGTGTACACTACGCAAGACGAAATCGAGCAAATACCTTACCTTACGTACTTCATCTGACGTCAGACGAAACAGCAGACCCGCCTCCAGAAGTCATGCCGGAGGCGAACGTTTCGGAGGCCGTTCGAAAACGACGGTGAGCCGTCTATGATGATACCAGTTCAACACAAATATGGCAAATAACCCTATGCACAGGTCCACGTCCCACCTTTACCAAACAAAAGAAAGTGGACGACCGCCTTTAACCCATTAGGCTAGCTTACGCGCTAGAACCCTCTCAATGTACTCCTTATTAACATATCCGACCGACCCCCGCCATCTGCCGAGACACAGTACACTCTTGCCTGTATCGGTCTGTCCCCTAGTCACCTAGACTAGGGTAAATAAACACAACGTAAAGTTACACCTCCATTACCTTCCGTAATAACCGATCACCAGCCCCGACCTAAAATACGCTGCTTCCCGACTATATACCATCGATACGCTACAAGGGATCCGCTACCCCCCACTAAACCCCTGCCCATCCGAACACTAGGTCGACCCGAGAATTAATGAAATTTCCGTAGGCCCCTCGGTATTCCGTTAGCATCGGCCTAACCGAACGAACACAAACCCTGAACCAACTTCACGATAAACCTTTCTCTTATCAGTAGCGTACCTATACGTGAATCTTCACGACTCACGCCAAGTATCTTAACCCCCTCATAGACGTCAGTCTCTCCCGCTAACATCCTTGGGCTACTACCTAACATCCCTACTACCCCTTTCCGCTCACAAGACTGTTGTACTTAGCCTAGTTAGAACTTATCCTCCCGACTTACAGATCGCAAGAAGCGGTACGAGACTAGCCTGCCTAGATTTACCCCTGCTTCTGCACGGCGCCTACCTTCCAGCCGTATACATGCCGATTACCAAACCCTATCGCCAGTTACATAACGTGCTTTGCGTAAGACCCACTTTACCATCCTGTAACCGCCCTTTATTGAGACTGACTACAATTAAGACAACCGCACTCCCACCCTTTACACTACGGAACCTGTCGGTCCTTAACCGCGATACCTACTATTAACGTAGAATCTTGCACCATATCTAAAATTAACCCTACCTCGTTCCCTCTTCTTGTAGACCCGTCTTACGACTTCTATGTGATGGTTGCCTAGTGCACCGATCCCAGTTCGCCTACTCGGTCCGCCCAGGTCGCGATTATCCAGAGCCTAATCGAGCATCCAAAGACTGGCGGTATGACCGTCCACTCTAACGGTCCCTCTTACTACCACCTTTCGACAAGGTACCCCCCCCCCTCCCCCCCCCTCCCCCCCCCCCTCTTGAACGGCATAGTACGTGGTACGGCCGCCGTGGTGCTTCGGGTCTGAGTGTCGTGGTGGACTTGGGCGACCGCCAGGATTAGTCTTGAGGCTATAGTGTGTGATGTTTTTCGTGCTGAATGTTGGGTTGTAAAATGGGCTGTTTCGAGTGGAAGGAGTGGTCGGATGAGAAAACGGAGGCCAGATTCGGATTCAGCGTGAAATTCTGCATCGGTATGGTGAGTTTCAAGGCAATCGGCGAGAAAAAATTTTCAACATTTTTCGAAAAAGCGACAGAGTTAGAATTTGGGACGTTTTGGGCTGTAGCTTCAAAACGAAGCATCGGATTGGAAAACGGATTTCAGATTTGGAATCAGCGTGAAATTCTCTATCTGTATGGTGAGTTTCAAGTCAATCGGAGAGAAAAAATTTTCGCTGACGTCCCCCCCCTCTGGACAGCTCGCTTCGATTTTGGCTTCCAGTGGACGGATTTTGTCGTGCCATAGCTCGTTTGAAAGCTAAGAGTGAGACAAATTCACTGAAAGAATCGGCTTGTTCCTATCTGTCTTCGTTTAGATGTGAGACGCCATTTAAGATTTTGGGACATTGGCGAAAAACGACAGAGTTAGAATTTGGGACGTTTTGGACTCTAGCTTCAAAACGAAGCATCGGATGGGAAAACGGATTTCAGATTTGGAATCAGCGTGAAATTCTCTATCTGTATGGTGAGTTTCAAGTCAATCGGCGAGAAAAAGTTTCGCTGACGTCCCCCCCCTCTGGACAGCTCGCTTCGATTTTGGCTTCCAGTGGACGGATTTTGTCGTGCCATAGCTCGTTTGAAAGCTAAGAGTGAGACAAATTCACTGAAAGAATCGGCTTGTTCCTATCTGTCTTCGTTTAGATGTGAGACGCCATTTAAGATTTTGGGACATTGGCGAAAAACGACAGAGTTAGAATTTGGGACGTTTTGGACTCTAGCTTCAAAACGAAGCATCGGATGGGAAAACGGATTTCAGATTTGGAATCAGCGTGAAATTCTCTATCTGTATGGTGAGTTTCAAGTCAATCGGCGAGAAAAAGTTTCGCTGACGTCCCCCCCCCTCTGGACAGCTCGCTTCGATTTTGGCTTCCAGTGGACGGATTTTGTCGTGCCATAGCTCGTTTGAAAGCTAAGAGTGAGACAAATTCACTGAAAGAATCGGCTTGTTCCTATCTGTCTTCGTTTAGATGTGAGACGCCATTTAAGATTTTGGGACATTGGCGAAAAACGACAGAGTTAGAATTTGGGACGTTTTGGGCTGTAGCTTCAAAACCGAAGCATCGGATTGGAAAACGGATTTCAGATTTGGAATCAGCGTGAAATTCTCTATCTGTATGGTGAGTTTCAAGTCAATCGGCGAGAAAAATTTTCGCTGACCTCCCCCCCCCTCTGGACAGCTTGCTTCGATTTTGGCTTCCAGTGGACGGATTTTGTCGTGCCATAGCTCGTTTGAAAGCTAAGAGTGAGACAAATTCACTGAAAGAATCGGCTTGTTCCTATCTGTCTTCGTTTAGATGTGAGACGCCATTTAAGATTTTGGGACATTGGCGAAAAACGACAGAGTTAGAATTTGGGACGTTTTGGGCTGTAGCTTCAAAACGAAGCATCGGATTGGAAAACGGATTTCAGATTTGGAATCAGCGTGAAATTCTCTATCTGTATGGTGAGTTTCAAGTCAATCGGCGAGAAAAAATTTTCGCTGACGTCCCCCCCCCTCTGGACAGCTCGCTTCGATTTTGGCTTCCAGTGGACGGATTTTGTCGTGCCATAGCTCGTTTGAAAGCTAAGAGTGAGACAAATTCACTGAAAGAATCGGCTTGTTCCTATCTGTCTTCGTTTAGATATGAGACGCCATTTAAGATTTTGGGACATTGGCGAAAAACACAGAGTTAGAATTTGGGACGTTTTGGGCTGTAGCTTCAAAACGAAGCATCGGATGGGAAAACGGATTTCAGATTTGGAATCAGCGTGAAATTCTCTATCTGTATGGTGAGTTTCATGTCAATCGGAGAGTTTCAAGTCAATCGGAGAGAAGAATTTTCAACATTTTTCGGAAAAACGACAGAGTTAGAATTTTTGCGATGGCTGCCTACTGTAGAGCCAAAACGAAGCATCGGATGGGAAAACGGAGGCCAGATTCGGATTCAGCGTCAAATTCTACATGGAAATGGTGTATTTCCAGCTCAATCGGAGCGCTAGAACCGGAGATAGACGGGATTTTTAGTGTTTGGATGATGGGTATTACGTCATCAGCTGATCGCCACACACTATATAAGCTGGGAACCGACGGAGACTTGTCATTCAGACGAGAGCGATTGTCAGAGGTAGGTCGTCTCTCTGAGCTCCGATGATAGCTTCGGACATTCCAAATCCCGAGTTTCTGTAAGAAACCGACTTAGAAAATTTCATTGCTGATATCAGCTAAGGCGTCAGACTTAGAGGTTCGCCAGGAGATGGCCTTCGTCTCCAGGCCATAAAAGACTCCAAAACTTTAAAGGCTTGTAACTTTGCTTCTACAAGTCCGTTTGACTTGATTCAAAAAAGGTTCGGTCGCTATTGACCTGCCCTAAGTGATAGACTACTTATAAAATTTCATAAGTAGTGCTAAAAA
>CAJQUW010011762.1:0-12183 GCA_907163375.1 Prostheceraeus crozeri | reverse complement strand
TGTGTGATTCGCCCGATGCCTTATATGAACGAAAGAGCAATATCCCTGAACTACTGGTTAATTACAAAAGCCATAACCTCTTCTGGATGAATGCTTCAGCATTACCTGTCAGCTTGTTTTTGTCCATTTCACAATGCCACCGCCCCTCGTCTTTGAAATTCAACATCTACTGCTTTCAAATTGCTACGTCGTGGTCTCAGACAAGTCTACTCCTGCAGTTGCATCCGTCTACTTGACTGCTTTCCTTCAACTTCTTCGCAGCATCAAAAGCAACGTATATGCAGACAAAATCATTGGTGCTAACTCTCTTTTCTCCAATAACGCATCCCTGCTTCAATATCTAGCCGTTTCTTCGATATTTATTGAATACAAGGCATTCCAAACATGGCATTTTTGTCGCATTCCTTCCTTCTTATCTTTTCCTCTATTTTCTCACTTCTCTTCTCACACTTCATAAGTCTCGTTCCTCTTCAAACAACAATATCATTTCCGATTAGCTGTCTCCAAGAGTAAATAAATGAATAATTGAAAAAAATAATTGAGTGCTAAGCCTCAGTAGTAAATAAAACGGCAAAACACTCTCGACCCGCGCGCCCCCTCCCCCTCCCCCTCCCCCTCTGGAAACGGCAGAGTGTCGTGGTCGGCCGCCGTGTGCTCTTCGGGGTCTGACTCCCCCCACCTCGGAAAGACAGAGTTGTGGTCTGTCCGTGGTGTCCCGCCAGTTGTTCACGTTCACAAAATGTTCGCATGACGTCCCCCCCCTCTGGAACGCCAGGAGTGTGAGACTCGGGATGTGTTGGTCTCTCTGTGGGTTGACGTGGCCGACCCGCCTAGGTTGACGTGGGAGACCGTCTAGGTTGTCGTGGTGGAAATGGTGAAACGGACTTTAGATTCGTGATCAGCGTAAAATTCTTGCATCGGTATGGTGAATTTGAATCAATCGGCGAAGAAAAAAATGTTTCTTCAAAATTTTGACACGAGTTTAGAATTGGGAGATGGCGTTTTTGGGCTGTAGCTTCAAAACGAAGCATCGGATGGGAAAACGGATTTCAGATTTGGAATCAGCGTGAAATTCTCTATCTGTATGGTGAGTTTCAAGTCAATCGGAGAGAAAAAGTTTTCGCTCACGCCCCCCCCTCTGGACAGCTCGCTTCGATTTTGGCTTCCAGTGGACGGATTTAGTCGTGCCATAGCTCGTTTGAAAGCTAAGAGTGAGACAAATTCACTGAAAGAATCGGCTTGTTCATATCTGTCTTCGTTTAGATGTGAGACGCCAATTAAGATTTTGGGACATTGGCGAAAAACGACAGAGTTAGAATTTGGGACGTTTTGGGCTGTAGCTTCAAAACGAAGCATCGGATGGGAAAACGGATTTCAGATTTGGAATCAGCGTGAAATTCTCTATCTGTATGGTGAGTTTCAAGGCAATCGGCGAGAAAAAAATTTCAACATTTTTCGAAAAAACGACAGAGTTAGAATTTTTGCGATGGCTGCCTGCTGTAGAGCCAAAACGAAGCATCGGATGGGAAAACGGAGGCCAGATTTGGATTCAACGTCAAATTCTACATTGAAATGGTATATTTCCAGCTCAATCAGACCTCCAGAATCGATGATAGACGGGTTTTTAGTGTTTGGATGATGGGTATTACGTCATCAGCTGATCGCCACACACTATATAAGCTGGGAACCGACAGAGACTTTTCATTAAGACGAGAGCGATTGTCAGAGATAGGTCGTCTCTCTGAGCTCCGATGATAGCTTCGGACATTCCAAATCCCGAGTTTCTGTAAGAAACCGACTAAGAAAATTTCATTGCTGAAGTCAGCTAAGGCGTCAGACTTAGAGGTTCGCCAGGAGATGGCCTTCGTCTCCAGGCCATAAAAGACTCCAAAACTTTAAAGGCTTGTAACTTTGCTTGCTACAAGCCCGTTTGACTTGATTCAAAAAAAAGGTTCGGTCGCTATTGACGCTGCCGCTAAGTGGATAGGACTACTTATAAAATTTCATAAGTAGTGCTAAAAAGTTTGAACAAATTTAAAATCACTGAGTTTTGGAGTTTTCTGGGGTTTTCGACCCTGCTGAAGTCAATGAAAGGCATTTTTAATTGATGTCTGAAGCCAGTCTTCCTCATGCTATTAAGCGGCTTTTCACTGAAAAGCGAGCAAGACACGGAGAGTTTTGCTGTAATATTCCACTGACAGGGTGTTCCTTCGGACCGGCGGACGATGCCGTAGTGTAATTAAGTGTGGCAAGGGATTGTGTCATAGTTTAGACCGTAACGCGCTTGGGGACAACTCATGTCTCAGTGTTTGGGCATTTGGACACACAGCTCTCAACGTAGCACTTTGAAGGCCAATCGGTTGAGTCTTAGCTATCTTGTCATTGGGTGGGCCTCTAAACCATCTCCATTTGCAAAACGCTGGTGGAATTCCAAGCTCTCTTTACGGCTTGCTATCAAGCTGATCAATAGCAAGACTTTGGGATGTTTCTCTCAAGGTTTTCAAGTATGCTGAGTTCAAATCTGCTATCAAATTTCAAATTTAAACTAAGTCTAACGGCAGCTTTTGAGGGGTTTAGATCCTAGCTACTGTTCAACTTTTTTTTTTTTACCTTTGACTCGAACGTTGCTGTTACCAACTTCCGGGGCAGTGACAACAGATGTCTTCAGCTGTAAATAGCGGGTATCGGGGAAGATCTCTCACTTCCCAGTGATCAGTACAAGGCCTTCGTTTGGGCTGGTTTGAACGGAAATCTGAGATGCCACTCACTATACTCCAAAATCCTATCATTCCTCACTAATAGTGTAAAAATCATTGTTTTCCCGTTTTTCGCTTCAGAAATGCCGAAATACAATAATATGAAGACCAGTTTCAAACTGGTGTCAATGCCGAAAGGTATTCCGAGCTGACTGCCTTCAAGAAACACGCTTGCACAAGCAAGAAACAGATAGGGGTCGCTCCGCTACTATTGCGGAGCCCACAAAGTCAGTCGCTTAATGTGAGCCGTTGGAGGATTGGCACTCACACACACAGCGAGTGTCAAACAGAGCGAAGTAGGCGAAGGAAGAACGGTAGTTCACTCTTCGCCACTGAGCTTCCCGACATTCTTTGGAGCTAACATCTACCAACGAGCAAGAACGGAGTTCACTCTTCACCACTGAGGCCACTGAGCTACAATCCGCCATTGAAGCGATTGCCTGCTGTATCCTCGCTTAGTCGCGAGAGCTCGCTGTCCCAGCAGCGATAGTGGAGGAGGAGGAGGGGAGGAGCTACAAGTCGCAAACCTATCGAGAACGTCGAACCCTCGATCGCGAGACCCCTACAGCCTGTGCCTGCGAGCGGAAATTGCAACACAATTGTCGCAATTTTGTCAAGCACCCGCCAGTGAATCGCCCGAACGGGATAGACTAAAGAAAGAGGTGGAGAAGTTGAAGTTTAAGGAGGAGGCCTTCTCATACAAGGCAAAGTATGAGGACCTAAAGAACGTGGCCGGAGAGATGAAGAAGGTGAAGGAGAGATTAAGCGAGGCGGGATGGCGAGTTGGAGCAGGGAGAGGCTCAAGACTCTCGAGGGGAAAGCCAGAGAAGAGGCTTTGCTAGCAGAGAGGGAAAAAGTAGGGAGAAGGAGATACGGAAGGTTGAAGGAGGAAGTGGAGAGACTCCGTGTGCAGATGGCCTAAGGTTGTCGAGACGAACCACGAGCTGCACCGATTCCGGCGCAGCTGGTGGATCGCGATCGAAGGGCGCGTTCCAGCCGTCTGCACATCCCTATAGGGGATGGGGAAAGGGGGGAGAGTAGCAGAAACTCCTCTCTTGTACGAGCGTGGAAGAGGGGAGAAATGCTACTCTCGGGTGAAGAAAGGGGTGGGAGTGTCTACACTTCACCTTCGATCATCGTGATCCGATCTCGAATTTCCTTTATGAGGAAGCGTCCGAGAAGATCTGTAAGTATAAATGACTAAATTAAAATGTAAGATGATAACTCACTACTTCTTTCTTTACAGACATCCAAGAGAAGCGACCACCCGCCCCGTTGCCGGAGCCACAGTCGAAACAGCAAGCCTGAGTCCCTACCACACACCCCGAGAACGAAACACCGGCTCTCTTAAGGGCTACCATGGGGCAAGACATGATAGAACCTCCACGCGGTTTGCCCTGGGCAGTCTTCGGACTGGCGAATACTATCATTAAGTTGAATCTGCTATCAGTCAACTTGAACGTTGCAAATGAAGTTCGGTGTAATACTTCCTTTCGACGGGCGTTCCTGTCAAGGGCGGCGGTGATTTGAAACCCATAGCTATGTATACCGCAAGGGACATTCGGCAATGGTCAATCTTGTTAAACCTCTCTGCGTCATGTTTGCAAGTGATTGCCTCTGTCTCAACGTAGTATGCATTCGCGCCAGGGCGACATTTAGCCAACTGTCGAAGGTTGCCTAAAACTTTCCACTGCATACGTTATGAGAACCATGAGTTCTACCTGTCTCTATCCATGAGACGAATTGATGAATGGAATGAAATGGGAGGACACTCACGCGCCACACGCAACATAACACACTTCTCTCTTTCGTAGTCTAACAAGCTCTTTACACATGGATCGCAGTCGATTGCTATCCCTGTATCAGAAGTGTAAGCTATCTTAATTTTATTTAACACTATTTCATCTACCATCATCGCCCAAATGAAATGTTACAAGATTTACAAGTTAGACTAAGCGTGTTACTATTTCCAAATGAAAAAGTATACATGGTTCAATCATCCACTGAAGCCCCATTCAAGTAATTCAGTATGAAGGCAAAGATAATATGAAATAAAAAATTTATTATGGCATGTATTTCAAAAGGTCTTCAACATCAATATCGTCCCAGAGTCTGGCTTCACATAGATCACAAAAACAGTTCACTTGCTTTAATCGTTCTTCCACTGCGAGCCTCACTTTCTTGATATACTCCCACTCCGCCATAGTTCGTGGCTGGGAGTTAGGGGTGTACCACTCCCATAATTGGTGGAGGAAACCTGCTAAACAATTTGCTAAAACCTATCTTTACCACATTTGCATAGGTACTAACTATTGCGACATAAGTGACACTCGAAATGAGCAATATCACAGTGGCTACATTTGCAAAGTTGAATGCAATTACGTATGAAACAGCGTTGACAAAAAGCATGCTTACATCTCTTGAAGATGCGCTTTTCATTTCCATCCTTTCGCTTACATACATCACAACACATAGTTTCGCCGTTACTGATGTCTATAGCAAGTCTTCTTGAAGATATGAATTTGCTAGCCTTTTCTAAATAATAGACGCATGTACAGAAGGAATATACTTCGAGAGTGAGCAGACATAGCTCGAAAACCAGTTGTGCTACAATCAAGTACCACTGCATCTTCAATTTTTCTTTATGGAAAGTTGAATGTGAATATCTGAAATCGCTTCAATCACTAGACTGCTACCATGATGGTTAAATGCGTTAAGACGTTCAGCAATTTTTATCATATGTCTTTTAAAAACTTCTTCGGGGCTTGTTGATCAAACAAACAAAAACCGGAAGTTTTACACTCCATGATTAGAAGCTATAGCAGCGTCGTCGTTTAGCGCCTGATGAATGATTAGAGCCTCTGCGACGTTTGCGTGAATGCCTTTTGACTGAAGATCGCACGTTACCAGCTCCGCGATGTTTCCTCCTTCCTTTATTCATTCGTTTAGGTGATTTCTTTCCTTGAGTAACACCAGCAAAGGTCTGCTTCAATGTTTTTAAACCGCGTTCCTTCCCACGATTCAACAAACTGCTCTTAAAACTTCTACCTCTGGAAAGATCACTAGCAACATCACCAGCAAAGCCAACGGCATTACTTAAAACATTTCGTTTTAAAGATCTACCGACATTGGATATGAGAGGTGCTACAACAGATTTCAGTGCACCAAGTATGCTACCTCCACGTTGGCGGCGAGCGCCGATGTAAATTTGTCCTCCACCACTTACATAGGAGGGTCGTGAATAAAATGAGGCAGTTGGATTCATAGCTCAAACCCTAAACATTGTTAGTTACAACCTTGCATGAATCACTGTCGATCACTTAGATGAAAGATGTCGGCACGACGCAACCAAGAGTTCATACTTGAAGGATAACCAGTCCATTTAACAAGACACCATTCTTCACCTTGCCGTTTTTTACATCGAATGATTTTCTCTACCAAATATGTTTCACTTTCAGTGACTACCTCAAATCTCATCGCGGTAAAAGCTACCCTCAATTTCTTCATTATCGTAATCTTTCAACTTGTAGGTAGTTGGAGAGTCTTTTTGATTAATCCTTGATACTGTAAATACCTCCTCTGTCCAATTCGGAAGGTACCCTTTAGCAAAAACACTCTTCACTTTTGAGATACGAAACTTTATCACCAATTTTCACATCACTTTTCACATGAGTGCGCTACGTTGGAATGATTCGCGCACTTTATCTACATTGTCAGCATTTACATCTACTGGTCTGAGTCCAATAGAACGATGGATAGAGTGATTGTAGGCATGGAGTGTATCTTGTAGAACCTTTGTCCAATTTTGTGTCAAGTTGGCAGTAAAATGTCGCCACAAGCGATTTTTTAATGTAGCGATTAATTAAACGTTCAACGAGTGCAGCTTTATAAGCACTCTTTTACATTAAACAAGATCAATGTCATGCCTCTCAAATAATCTTCTCACATGCTGATTTTCAAACTCTTTTCCTTGATCACTCTGAAATTCTTTTTGGAATGCGGCCTTCGCGAAAAAATTGTTTGGAATGCTTTTGCTACTCCTTTCCCTTCTTTTAGTTTTTTTAAGGTTGAGCCCACGCATAACGCGAGAAAATATCAATGACGGTTAAAATAAAATTATTGCCGAGTTATGTTTTGAAATGTGAGGCAAACATCACACAAATCTGCTTGCCACTGTTTCATCGATGTCATGAACAATATAATGGCGGGTGCGGTGTTACTTCTTTTTCGCTTGTTTGTGGAGTGTATAGGTAGCCTGAACCTTTAACCATCGTTTCACTTGTGATTGTGGAAGACCACTCGCTTTTGATAATTTCTTGATAGATGCAAATCCTGCCGGATGTTTTACATCATAATAGATTGACTTCAAACGTTCAGTCGATGACGATCTGACTCTTTTTTTCTCCTTCTCATCCTTTTGTTTTCTTGCCTTTCTACATTTACAACAACTGCAGCATTTAGCTTTAGCGGTTTTGTGATCGTGTTCACATTGCTTAGGGGTTTCATTGAGAGCTGGCGCAGCAAGTGCAAGTGACGACATTCACCTCTGGTGGCTCATTACATGGCAAGCAACACATCTGCTTCATATTAATAGTCTCAGAACATGTATTTCCTAGGAGGAGCTGTTTTACGTTTTCCTTTTACTAGTTTTAGTGGTGATGTAGATCTACGTCGAGTTCTTCCTCTTGTTTGCTTAGTGAGTGTGGGAGGGGATGTAGCAGGTGACGTCTTAAACCAATTTGTTGGCATTTTCATCGCCTGAAGCATTGGAGCAGTAGCCACTGTTGAATCAAGTTCTTTCAATGTCTCATTATTCAAAGCAAATTTTGGCACATTATGCTTTTTCAATAGTTTAAGAAAGTATGACCAACCAGGTGGAACATAGCCCTGACGGCGCTTTTACGTGTCGCATACTGAATCAAGTCTTCATAACGTGAAGCATCAATCACTTTATTTTCATCTGTAATGATTTCTCCTCTATCATTTACATTGAGATGGGGTTCAATACTGTTGAAAAGAGATATGGATGTGCGCGAGATGCTAAAGGTGTAGCAGTCGATACAGAGTCACGCATCTTATTCTTCAAGTTTTTCAATTGCTCAACAGTTTCCGATTGTAATAATACAGCACGATGTGGATCTTTGATGTGAACATTTTGCTGATAATCTATTTCTTTCCTATACATTTGATTTGCAAGAGGTTGCTTTACTTGCTGCATGGCAGTCAATTGTACATATTCATCCTGAGGAATAAAAATCATGCGAGAATAAGAACTCATAGTTTGTAGATAATCATGGGAGTTTTCAAAATATCACTTCGAAATCTAAATTCTTCCGGACACTCTTGCGTAAAGTCAATGAATAAGTAACCGTATGGTTTTTCAGTAGCTGCTTGAAAAATTTAAATTAAGGCTTTTGATCCTCTGGGTGCAACTTGTCGCGCTAAAATTTCAAATTGACTTTTATCTCGCGGATTCTTGAAAATAGCATAATAGTGTGTATTCAGGTTTCGTGTACGAGCTTCTTTTTCATCAGAAAACAAATTTTGTGTGATATAGATGATAAAGCACCTTTTATGATGTGCTGCACGAGTGAACATATCTGTAACATCTTTTGAATTCTTACTTTCTTTTAATAAATCATCCAATACAACAACATCATTAGACTGAAGTTTATCCACTGCAATAATTCATTCATGTCGAATAAAGTTGCGACTTTGCAATTCCTGAAATAGCGACGGTTGATAAATACCATAACACCAAATCACTCGATTGATAGGTTCCTTAAACAACTCCCTTCTTTTATCCAATAAATTCAGCGTGAAAACAGTTTTACCTGCATGAGATGGACCTGATACAGTCAGAACTTTATCACATTGATAGTCTGATATCATTTTATTACTTTGAGATTCAACATTTGCATAATTAACGTCTAGAGCCAAAGATATTACCCAATAGGTTGCCCACGGCAGGAGCTATCATTGGAAGTATTGCTGAAAGGAAACCGCCCTTTTGTGTTAGAGTTTTCCTCTTTCTTTGAAGGGTGACTTTAGGATTGGAGATGAAACGCAATTTCGTAGCATATCGCTTAAGTAACTTTCGTTGTTTTGGCGCTAATTTCTTCGTCCTCAACTTCCTCACATGAGAACTAATTTCACGAATGAATTTATCGTTGGCATGTCGTATAGCATTGTATCGCTGATTTGCTTTCATTCGTCGGAGAGCTTGAATGGCTGAAGAAAACTTTGAAGACTTTTGACTTTTACGTTTCGTCATTTTACGTTTCGCCATTTTCCGTGTTAGTCTTTGCTAAAACCTATCTTTTTTTTCTTTACCACATTTGCATAGGTACTAACTATTGCGACATAAGTGACACTCGAAATGAGCAATATCACAGTGGCTACATTTGCAAAGTTGAATTACGTATGAAACAGCGTTGACAAAAAGCATGCTTACATCTCTTGAAGATGCGCTTTTCATTTCCATCCTTTCGCTTACAGACATCACAACACATAGTTTCGCCGTTACTGATGTCTATAGCAAGTCTTTTTGAAGATATGAATTTGCTAGCCTTTTCTAAATAATAGACACATGTACAGAAGGAATATACTTCGAGAGTGAGCAGACATAGCTCGAAAACCAGTTGTGCTACAATCAAGTACCACTGCATTTTCAATTTTTCTTTATGGAAAGTTGAATGTGAATATCTGAAATCGCTTCAATCACTAGACTGCTACCAGGATGGTTAAATGCGTTAAGACGTTCAGCAATTTTTATCATATGTCTTTTAAAAAATTTCTTGGGGTGATCTACCACTTCCATTGAATAAAGAAGCAAAATGGAAAGAGCGACTTTCCACCTCTTCCTTTCCAAAATGACTAAACTTAATTTTCGCAACTAATCGCGCCATGATAATGCTATCAGAGAATGTATTCATTAACTCTAGAAATAGAGTGCTAGCATCATCGACCACTGCTTCGATGTCGGTCTCATCTTTATGAAAAAATTTATCACATAATCTTGAACAGCTCCTTTTAAACTTTGCCTATGAAAATGTAATGTTCCGCAGTCGTTTGAGAAAGACATGATCGCCCTTTATCTAACCCATCCATTGCATGAAAACAACAACTCTTCTCATTGTAACATTATTGAATCACTATAACAAAGCATGCATTATAAATCAATGGTTTGAAAGAGATAAAATAAATACAGCTGATAACTATCATACAGCGAGCAATGATAACCATACAGGACTTTGGCAGTGTTGAGGTAAGGAGGAAAGAAGCCATTGGTTTATGAACGTAGCTACTACAACGAACAGACAAAATAGGAACACACAAACCTTAAAACGTTTCGTGACTTCATGATAATGTTGATTCACTCTACTATCCCAAGGCGGGAGCAAAATATCATCAATGATTAGATTGGGAAATACTTTCCTCTCCTTACCAGGATTATTACAAAAGATGCGTATAACATTGATAGTAGCTAACCATCGTTTAAAGTCAATAAGAAGAGCACTCTCACAAGAAAAGCCATAGTCTTGCAAATATTTCAGATTAAGTCCATGAATGTGTTTTCTCGCCCATTGATCAACATTGGGATCGCAGTTGGCATGTTGATGATAGACACTAACAATCTGATATGTCCAATTGTTCATAGCAATAGCACTGAGCTCCTGTACAGGTTCACCCTCACAATCCATAAAAATGATGATAGAAGCCTAAAACGGAAATTTACACATCTAAGCAAACGTTCTATAACATATTACAAAATGAAGAATTACATCGATGCTTTTCACGACAAAATACACAAATGATATGATGGCAACGAAGAAGTAAAATGTATCTAATAAGACCACGTCTACGACACTCAAAGCACATAAGCAAATAGTCATAGGGTAGAGTTAGGAAAGACTAGTAATTCTCCTTCTTTGATTTGCGTTTTGATGCAGCATTCTTCTCCGATTGCGCTTCGTACCACTGCTGTTAAGGATTTGATCAATTATGTCGTCCACGTTGGGTGGTTTTGGAATATATAGGATGGATTCCATATGCATGGATGAGAGGAGGCTATTTTATTATCCTTGTGTCGACCATAATATAGCCCATTCACTTTGAAAAGGATATCCCAAGTACCTTCTCCGAGCTCATCACATCTGATGGGTATTGAATGATCTCCCTCCTTCTTATAGTAAGTACACCAATGTGATACCGGTAGGCAAATGTGATTACCATCCCAAATCTTTCTATAGGGAGTATCCTTGTCATCTCTCGCCTTCCACTCTTGAGCAAGAGGAGTAGGACTGTCCATATTTAATGTCACATACTCCTCAATAATATCAAGTTGGTGGCGAATGTATGGACTCACGGGGATCAGTATGTAGTCCCCATACTGATTGCGCATTATCTTGACATCCGTGGATGGGAGCATTCCCGTTTGGAGTACTACGCTATGATCGTCATAACGCAAGACTTGTTTAAATTTACGCTGTAGCGGTGTAGGATTATGTACCTTGGTTGTTTCTTCCACTGGCCTCAGTTGTAGATGATCTGATCGTAGCGAACCTTGTAACGTTTGACCGCCATTTTGTCCTACTAGTGCAGCAGATGGAGTAGATGCCTGAAAATGAAAAAGATTGTATTAAGTTTACGTTCAAGGGAGGAGAGGGAGGAAAGTAGCGACTTACCATTTTAGTTGGAAAATTTAGTTGAAAATGTGCGTCCGTCACTCGTATGATTCAACGATGGAATGATTCTCACTGTGGAAGGCTCGCTATTTATATAGAAATGCTTGATTCTCATTGGATGATGATCCTCATTGGACAATAAGATCAAGCTGATTCCAAATCTGAAATCCGTTTTCCAATCCGATGCTTCGTTTTGAAGCTACAGCCCAAAACGTCCCAAATTCTAACTCTGTCGTTTTTCGCCAATGTCCCAAAATCTTAAATGGCGTCTCACATCTAAACGAAGACAGATATGAACAAGCCGATTCTTTCAGTGAATTTGTCTCACTCTTAGCTTTCAAACGAGCTATGGCACGACTAAATCGGTGCACTGGAAGCCAAGATCGAAGCGAGCTCTCCCGAGGGGAGGGGCGGGGGGGGAGTCAGCGAAAATTTTTCTCTCCGATTGCCTTGAAACTCACCATACAGATAGAGAATTTCACGCTGATTCCAAATCTGAAATCCGTTTTCCAATCCGATGCTTCGTTTTGAGGCTACAGCCCAAAACGTCCCAAATTCTAACTCTGTCGTTTTTCGCCATGTCCCAAAATCTTAAATGGCGTCTCACATCTAAACGAAGACAGATATGAACAAGCCGATTCTTTCAGTGAATTTGTCTCACTCTTAGCTTTCAAACGAGCTATGGCACGATTAAATCCGTCCACTGGAAGCCAAAATCGAAGCGAGCTGTCCAGAGGGGG